>CAIGQZ010027068.1:6039826-6078656 GCA_903798205.1 Danio tinwini | reverse complement strand
ACAGCGGATGCCCTTCCAGCTGCAACCCATCTCTGGGAAACATCCATACACGCTCGCTCACGCTCATACAATACGGACAATTTAGCCTACCCAATTCAGCTGTACCTCTTGTCTTTGGACTGTAGGGGAAACCAGAGCACCCAGAGGAAACCCGTGCAAACGCAAAGAGAACATGCAAACTCCACACAGAAACGCCAACTGACCCAGCCGAGGGTCGAACCAGCGACCTTCCTGCTGTGAGGCGACAGCACTACCTACTGTGCCACTGCGTCGCCCTATTATTGTTATTATTATATATATTTTATTATTATTATTATTATTATTAAAGTTAATTGTGCTGCTGTTTGTTATTTGCCTAATAAATAACAATAATAACTAATAGTAGGCTACAGTTTTTAATTTAAAACTATTTTTCTAATGATATATGATGTAATAAATTTGTATTTTAAAAATAATTATTTGTCATATTTCTTTTCAGAATATTTAGGAAATATTTTTGGTTATGATGACCATCTGACAAGCTAATTCAGCTAAAAATAATTCTTAAAATGTCACCTAAATGCAGTATTTAAATCTCAAAAAAATAAATAGAAAATGAGGCAAATAACTGCAAAAATGTCCAGTTTTTGAGAAAAGAGAACTACCCCTTTAACCAGGCTGGCTATGGGCCTGGAGTATATGTGTGGGCCCAATGCAGGAGTGATTTAAAGCAATGCAGTTAAACACCAGCATACTGTTCTATTCTTAACCATAAGTAAAAACAACAACACAAATTTAGCTGAACTATTTTGAAACTTGACCGCCGCACTTGTGAAGAAACAGCTGATAGTGACATTTTAATCCGAAAACAAAGCGGCAAGCGTCACAGTTTCAATGTGGATTGATTTACAAGTAACAAAACACAATTAAATACATTTTTTGTAAGCTAGAGAAAACAAGGAGACAGAATGGAGGAAGAAACCTGGAGGAAGTTCCTGTCAAGCTCTGACAAAGTCCCATACATCAATAGTCTTTTCTGATCCTTTCTTTAACAAATGGCAGACGAATCCCCCGTTGCAGGGTAGATTATTGCATTAATCATCAGAACGTTCACTCATTATTGTTCACTCATCTTCAGTCATGATTAGTCCCACACACATCCATACTCTGCTAGCGTTTTAAGGGAAAGGCGCATTCACGTTTTACCAGGTCCGGCACTTCATATTTGGTATTGTTTTATGTTGACGACGATACGAACAGGCCAAAGCAAGGTGCACTTTCAGATTTAAACATCAGCTGGATGTTTTCATTAACTTAGGGTTCTTTCACACCTAGACTTTTGTTCCGGAACCTGGCGCGTTTGCCCAGTTAGTGAGGTTCGTTTGGCTTATGTGAACAGGGCAATTGCATTCAGATCTGCACCAAAGCAATCGCTCCGAGTCTCAGCTCGATTGAAACGTTCTCTGGAGTGCATCGATTGTAGTGAGAAAGCGATACGATCTGAGCCCGGCTATTTCACAGTGTTTTATGGATATGTAATAGGCATATGGCTATATGAAGAGAGAATTATGAGCAGGGTGGGAGGTCATTCCAGACATTCCAAGTTCCTACTCCCGGGTGCTCCCTTCCAGTCCTAAATACATTGCTCACCCTTCTCATCATCCCTCCTTGCTCTTCAGACATGTCGCGCGCACCCTGTCAAACACCACCCCCGACAGCTGAGCAGGACTCTGCAAAATAAACCGTGAAACTCTGACCAAAGTGAGGAGATTACTCACAGGTGACTTGTTTTAGCTATAATGGTTCATTTAGAAACTTTGCCATGTGAAAGCTAACTGCACCAAGAACAAAGAGCAACAATGTAACAATTTTAATCCCTGTTTTGGAACAAATGAATCGATTCACAGGTGTGAAAGCACCCTTAGAGCTGTGTTGCACACTGCATGGAAGGTCATTTTCAAAAACCCATAAAACTTTTTTTTTTTCCTAATGGGTCATAAACTTGTATGTATGCCTGGATATGTGCATGCATTAATGTGTTTGTATTTACACAACTCCAAGAACCTGAGTCATATTACTCACTTTATGTTTTATGAGAATAACAGAAGAGTTAAAAGCTGCCCGGGTTTGTCCTTCTCTATCCACTTCTATCATCAGCAGATTTAGCTCAGCCAAAATGTTTGCCTCAATTTCGTGTCTTCTGTTTAGATTTTTTTTTTTTTTTCTGCTGAGCCCATTAGGAGTATTTGGGTTGTGACTATATATTTAAAGCAGAGTCCATTATTCAGGCTTGGTTTTTAATCATCCCATGTTCAGAGTCATGCTGGATTATGAGATTTGTGACCTCTTCACTCTCTCTCCATTGTTGTCAGGTGAAATAGGCCAGCAGCCGACATGCAGCCTCACGTGAACTCAAATCCCCAGAATGCTCTGCTTGTAAAACAGAGGGAGATGAGCTGGGAAATTACTCTATTGTCATGCCGGGAAGTAAACAACACCAAGTGCTAACTCTATACTGTGCGGTGTTCACTTTTTACTGCTTGCTGTTGTTGTAAATGGATTTATTTTTTATTACTTTAGTGTCTTTATTTTTGTTAGAAAATTGTTTAGACTTACAACAGATTAATCAATCTTTTTCTTCTGTATGATACCATCTATTACCCAGACAAACTCCTTCTTTCTTACAGTGTTGCATACTTAGAAGGAACAGCTGACAAAAGGGAAATACTAAAATAAAAAAATATATAGTGCAGCTATTTTTTAACAAGCTATACCTTGTTCCAGACTGCTGTCTAATAAGAAGTCTGCACGTGTCACAAGGTGCATGATGCTTACAGAAGTTGTGAAATATATTAAAGATACACTTAATTGTTCAGTTCTGGTATGCGGAGAAGGGTTGCAGAAAGAGGAAGTATGTCTGGGGTACAAGAACCAAAGTACTGCAGAATGACTGATAAGTGACGTTACACCAAAACTCCACCTGTTAATATCAGTTGTGTATATATATTGGAGTCAGGGAAATGTATGTTAGTTGCGAACCTCTTGAATGTAATGCTTGTATTGCATTGGGGTAACGTAAGCCAGAGCTCTGTCATTGAATTATTCATTTGTATCTAATAAATTACTAATATTTCTGGCATTGAAGAAAAACCCTCTCCTGACCTTTTTTATTGAACATGCAAGGAATACGATGGATATTCCAACACTGTTTTTAAAAATTGTACTTAAAGTATGCGTTAACCAGAAGTTGCAGAAAATTTGATTCCAGTGTGTTACTGTACTTCCAGCTGAAATTGAATATTGAGTAGGGAACGAGGCTTTATTTTTGCACATCATTCCCTCGCAGCAAACTAACAGTTAGAGGTGCGTGGTTAAGAATTTTGTGGGTGAACGTCAAACTGACATTAACAGAAAAGGACCACTACTTCAAATGCATTGATTTTAAGATTACCAAATATAGACCATTTTAATGTGGTGATGTCATTGGACCATGAACATTTCCTGCTCGATGTCAAATTATTTCATATCTGTATCAAGAGGCAATTCATTCATAACGTGATGTTATATATAACCAGGGCCAGACGGAATCTGCGGACGTTTTTTGCCATTTCTGCTGAGAATTTTGGTAAAAATATGCAGATTTTTGCGGAATTATTTTGGGAGTATCATAACTAAAACCATAATAAAAAATAATACATTTTAACTTGTATTTATTGTTTAAAATGCAAATCCAATTAGATTCAACAAAGCAAGTCTCATAAAATATATCTACTAAAAGACAGCAAATATGACTTTACAAACTGCATTGTACATAAACCAGATGAACATTTTCATATGTCAATGATATTACTGTAATTAATAAAAAAACTGAATAAATATAGATTTACACACATTTACTAAAGTAAATAAACGAAATTAATGATGGGCTAAAAATCTGCAGAAAATCTGTGGAATTCTGCGCGCGCAGATTCCATGTGGGCCTATATATAACAGCTAACGTTACATTTATTTATCAATATGTTTAACTTTTTGGACTCTCAGAAAGCTGCAGACATTTAAAATGTACAACCGGAAATATGTAATACGTCAGCGCCATTGTTTTTGTTTACATCCCTTAAAATGGGCTATATACAGTTGACGTCAAAATTATTAGCCCCCCTGAATTATTAGCCCCCCTGTTTATTTTTTCCCTCAATTTCTGTTTAACCGAGGGAAGATTTTTTTTAACACATTTCTAAACATAATAGTTTTAATAAGTCATCTAATAATAATTTGTTTTATCTTTACCATGATGACAGTAAATAATATTTGACTAGATATTTTTCAAGACACTTCTATACAGCTTAAAGTGATTAAAGTGAGGCGTATCTAGGTTATGTTAACTAGGCAGTTTAGAGTAATTAGGCAAGTTATTGTATAATGATGGTTTGACACAGTCTACATTGTAAAAACGCTATAGAAATAAAGGTGAATTGAATTGAATGTTCTCTGTGTTCGCGTGGGTTTTCCTCCGGGTGCTCCGATTTCCCCAACTGTCCAAAGACATGCGCTATACAGTAGGTGAATTGAATAAACTAATTTGGCTGTAGTGTATGAATGTGTGTGAATATATGGATGTTTCCCAGGACTGGGTTGCGGCTGGAAGAGCATCCACTTTGTAAAACATATGCTGGAACAGTTGGCGGTTCATATTGCTGTGGCGACCTCTGAAATACAGACTATGGAAAATGAATAAATGAATGAATGAATACTGGTGGTTTTACTGTTTAAGTGGTGAGATCAACTTGACTCCTTTGTGGAAAGGTTGTTATCAGATCTTAGATTATTGAAAGGGTTAAAAGTATTTTTTTTTCTATTAATTCATTCAATTTTGTTCGGCATAGTGCCTGATTTATCAGGGGTTTCATAGGGAATAAACCACTTAATTTTTTCTCCTCATAAAAAAAACAAACAAACATTAATTCATTGATAATTGGTGTGATTGTTCGGTTGTATTGTTCATTGTAATAACTGTGAACACACAAATGCTGATTCACAGGAGTTTTACATTTATTTACATGTTTCATGGGACCTTGATATTTGCTACAACAAATTTTCATGTTAACATTTTAATTCTGCAGTTTGACAATGTGACTTGATTTTGATTCAATAAAAAATATATACTATATATATTTATACTATAAATCAAATATATAGTGCTACATAAACATACTATCATTTACAAAATGATATATAAAATAAATCCATAAAATTACAGAAAAAAGTACTAGCAGCTATTTACTGTGTTTTTGCACCATAATAATTAATTAGGGGCAACACGGTGGCACACTGGGTAGCATGATCGCCTCACAGCAAAAAGGTCGCTGGTTTGAGCCTTGGTTGGGTCAGTTGGCATTTCTGTTTGGAGCTTGCATGTTCTCCCTTTTTTTTTTTTGTTTGTGTGTTTTCTCCGTGTGTTCCAGTTTCCCCCACAAATCCAAAAGCATGTGCTTTAGGCGAATTGGGTAAGCGAAAATTGTCCGTAGTGTGTGAATGGATGCTTCCCAGTGATGGGTTGCAGCTGGAAGGGCTGCTGCGTAAAGCATATGCTGGATAAGTTAGCAGTTCATTCCACTGTGGCAACCCCAGAATAATAAAAGGACTAAGCCAAAAAGAAAATGAATGAATAATTTAATTACTACCTTGAATTATGCCAATATTCAGTAATTCATAAATCATGATATTGAACATGCACAGTATTGTTATCATGAACACTTTAAAACGTAGGGAATATATAGCCTGTATTTTTTTTATTTAAACTTTTAGAGTGCTTTTTTTCAAGGACATTCAGATTGTATTTGCAGTGGTGTTCACAGTGCCAAATGCTCAGAGACTTAATCGGTTAGCTTAATAAATTAACATGAACACTTTCACAACATCAGCATTTGAACATTTTTTAAGGTTCAAATAGTTAATTTAACTAAACTCACGATGAATTATCTTAGGTGCTGTTAATTTCCTAGTCAATGCGCAATAGCACGTTAAAATCGTAGTCAAAATTTGATTTCACGTCATAAATGGAGTTATTGATACATTTTAGGCTGCATGGGGGCGCAGTGGGTAGCACTATCACCTCACAGCAAGAAGGTTGCTGGTTCGAGCCTCGGCTGGGTCAGTTGGCGTTTCTGTGTGGAGTTTGCACGTTCTCCCCGTGTTGGCGTGGGTTTCCTCCGGGTGCTCCGGTTTCCCCCACAGTCCAAAGACATGCGCTACAGGTAAATTGGGTAGGCTAAATTGTTCATAGTGTATCTGTGTGAATGAGTGTGTATGAATGTTTCCCAGTGATGGGTTGCAGCTGGAAGGGCATCTGCTGCGTAAAAACATATGCTGGATAAGCTGGCGGTTCATTCTGCTGTGGCCACCCCAGATTAATAAAGGGACTAAGCCAAAAGAAAATAAATGAATGATATATTTGAGTTGTATTTTTAACTAATAATAAGATAGTAACTGTAATAAATCTTGCCTTTGCTCACTGCTGATTTTAATGCATTAACAAAAATGTAATGAGACTTTAGTAAAGTGTTACTTTTTAATCCTTTTGTAAATAATTTGGTTGAAACAATAGTTTACTTTGAAAATGTACTATGATAAAGCAATACATGTATGGTCTGTTATCATATATGTTAATTAATCTTGCAGCTAAGGAAAATATGGTCACACTTTGATGGTCCATTTGTTATAATATTACATTGCATCTACATGCCAAATAATTCTCAGTAGATTATAAGTAGACTGTTAGGTTGGGGTTAGGGTTAGTGTAAGTTGACATGTACTTGCAAAATTCAGCAAAGGAGCAGTATCAACAGATATTAAGCAGACAGTTTCCCAATGCTCAAATGGACCATCAAAATAAAGTGTTACGGAAAAAATAATAAAAGCTAAAAGCTTTAACAAATAATCACAACAGGAAATGTTGCTACAAAAAATTTAATAAAATCTGTTTGTTTTTTTTTACTTTTTATCATCAAAATTTGTCAGAGCAGAGATAATGGATCCATAATGCCATTCATAAACTGCACACAAGCCACAAACAACTATTAACTATTATTTATTTCTTTATTTTGTATTTGTGAAGGCTTAACTGTTCCAATTTAACTTTGCTCAGCAATTTATTTTTTTGTAAATTAAGAGATTTCATCATTTCTGTCCGCTTTGATTGGAATAATGAGTGAGGCAGGGCATAAAGAGCTAGAAATATGGCATCAATGTTGAAGGTGAAATTAAAGGCAGAGAAGCAGGACTGCAGTGCATCCGGTGAACTCAATGTCTCGTAGTCCTGATCTAAACACACACACACACACAGATACACAGAGTCCTCCATCCTGCTGACTTGCTGCTAGCCGATACCTCCGTCCGGTCAGGTGATCAACCTTACAGAGGTGTGTGTACGGTGCAGAGACTCTTCACTGTCAGACACGGCAAGCTCTCTGATATACTCATACACACACCTACATAGAGTTTACTTCAGCTGTAGATTTTATGTGCACTGGCAAACTTTTATCATAGCTTATCTTTAATAATAAAGTCGTATAAACACTATACTCTCAGAACATAGGATACAAACGTTTTCACTTTTTCAAAAATGCCACGTCTTAAATGTACATACAGGGAGTGCATAATTATTAGGCAAGTTCATTTTTAATGAACCCAAAAAACTCATTAATATCAAAGCTGAATATTTTTGGAAGTAGTTTTTAGTTAGTTTTTAGTTTTAGCTATTTTAGGAGGACATCTGTGTGTGCAGGTGACTATTACTGTGCATAATTATTAGGCAACTTAACAAAACACAAATATATACCCATTTCAATTATTTATTCTCACCAGTGAAACCGATATAACATATCAACATTCACAAATATACATTTCTGACATTCAAAAACAAAACAAAAACAAATCAGTGACCAATATAGCCACCTTTCTTTGCAAGAACACACAAAAGCCTGCCATCCATGGATTCTGTCAGTGTTTTGATCTGTTCACCATCAACATTGCGTGCAGCAGCAACCACAGCCTCCCAGACACTGTTCAGAGAGGTGTACTGTTTTCCCTCCTTGTAAATCTCACATTTGTTGATGGACCACAGGTTCTCTATGGGGTTCAGATCAGGTGAACAAGGAGGCCATGTCATTAGTTTTTCTTCTTTTAGACTCTTTCTTGTCAGCCACACTGTGGAGTACTTGGAAGCGTGTGATGGAGCATTGTCCTGCATGAAAGTCATGTTTTTCTTGAAGGATGCAGACTTCTTCCTGTACCACTGCTTGAAACTGGCAGTAGGACTGGGAGTTGAGCTTGACTCCATTCTCAACCATCTCAACCAACATCTCACTCCATTCTTTGATGATACCAGCCCAAACCAGTTCTCCACCTCCACCTTGCTGTCGTCTGAGTCGGACTGGAGCTCTCTGCCCTTTACCGATCCAGCCACGGGCCCATCCATCTGGCCCATCAAGACTCACTCTCATTTCATCAGTCCATAAAACCTTAAAAAAAATCAGTCTTGAGATATTTCTTGTCCCAGTCTTGACGTTTCAGTTTGTGTGTCTTGTTCTGTGGTGGTCGTTTTTCAGCCTTTCTTACCTTGGCCATGTCTCTGAGTATTGCACACCTTGTGCTTTTGGGCACTCCAGTGATGTTGCAGCTCTGAAATATGGCAAAACTGGTGGCAAGTGGCATCTTGGCAGCTGCACACTTGACTTTTCTCAGTTCATGGGCAGTTTTTTTGCTTCCTGGTTTTTCCACACACTTCTTGTGACCCTGTAGCACCTGGAGGAAACCCATGTGAACACAGGGAGAACATGCAAACTCCACACAGAAATCAAACCAGCAAACTTCTTACTGTCAGGTGATCATGCTACCCACTGCGCCACTATGACACTCTTAGTTTTTAAAACTTTATAAATTATTTAATTAGTTTATTTATTTATGCAAAAAAAAACATTTTAATATATTACCAGAACACTATCACACAATCAGTTTCAGGCACTCAAGCTCAGGTGATTTTGACCCTCAAAGTGCCAGTGTCCATTTTTAAACTTTTACCACAGTAATATTTTATTTTTTACATCATACTAAGGAAAAAAAAAGATACGGTGGTGAATTTAATTTAGTATTGTTAGTATTTATTAAATTAATATTTATGTTTGCTGGTGACAGATAGGAGTGTTATATTGTCAGCAGCCATACATGCAAACTTACATTAATGCACTCCAGGAATCTTATTTAAGCCACTAGACCACTTTAAACAGATTAGCGGGGTCTCCACATATCTTTTATTGGATGTTTACTGAAATTGAACCCTGCACTCAGGGTTGAACAGATGCAGCTCAAGCCACAGTTAAAGCAGGTTTAATGCATAAAATTTGATACAAAGGGTCAATGAAAACAAATCAGAGCGTAGCTCGTCCTTGTGCAGCACAGAGCATGGCATGAGATTTAGACTAATGTGTACTGGATTACTGGCTTCTAAAAATAGACTGGGAGGAAGTATAATACACTATGACATATGATGGAGTTCACTCTGTGTGTGTGTGTGTGTGTGTGTGTGTGTGTGTGTGTGTGTGTGTGTGTGTGTGTGTGTGTGTGTGTGTGTGCTCCTAGCATTTTTTATATTGTCAGAATTAAATGTCCCTACAAGTATAGCAATACCAGTAATATTTGACCTTTGTCCCCATTAAAAAAATGGCTCATAGATCACACAGAATTAAGTAGTTTGAAATAGATACAGATTGTTTTCTTAGTGTTGGGTTTAGGGATAAGAGGGTTGAATATACACTATGTGCAGTATATTATAATTGTACATATATGGGAAGTCCCCATAAAGATAGCTTTACAATTGAATGTGTGTGTGTGTGTGTGTGTGTGTGTGTGTGTGTGTGTGTGTGTATGTGAGTATGTGCAGGTTTTATTTACTGCACTGGTTCTTTGTCTGCCAGATGTTCACATGCTGCACAAGGCAGATTTCCAAGAGTAGCTTTAATGACAGTAATGACAGCAAGACTGACATTTTATTTATTACTGAACCAGTACATTTAGTCACACATGCTTTAATCCACGCATCCATCAGTCTCCTTCCCCATTAATAAATAAATATACAGAGGAGCATGCGGAGATCTGTTCAGTGAGAAGCGTAATCCTGATTGACTGCAACTGTATCGTGTATTATTTCTAAATTTAGCCATGTATGAAAGGAGGCTGGAGTCGGTGGTTGAACGCTAGTGCGTGACCTTAAAAGTTTAATTGTGGATTTCAGTGGGATTGTAGTGGAAAAAAATACGCAACAATGTAGTGGGGAAAAAAAAACACTGCAAGCCAGATTCAAACATGCACTGTTTAGATGAGCAACATGCTTTATATTCAAATTGTTGGGTTTTCAGGGCATTAATTGTTTTATCAGTTGAAATCTTTTCAAATTGCTATAAGTTCAAATATTTTAACAAGACTCACACATTTTTGGTCTTAAATCTATTCATTTATGTGTGCATATTAAAATGAATAGTCTTGCCAAAAAAAAGGAATTAAGATATGAGAAACACAATAGTGCAAGGCAATGTATAATACATTTTATTTTCATTGCCACAGCCATATCACCCTACAGCCTAAGACTGGGTACTCACTGAAGCTATGCAGGGCTGAACCTGGTCAGTACTTGGTTGCTGTTAGGCCCGGAGACTCAACTGCACGCTCAGACCAGCACTTCCAGACCAGCACTCCTAAGATGTCCTCAATGCAGTCTGTAATCACCACCCACTAAGGTAAGGCCCATGTGATGGTCGGGTGGAGGTGTAGGCGATTGTCTATTACGTAGTGGACCTGGTCTAATATGTCATCAAGCTGCAGGCTGCAGTCTCGAAAGTGCTGGTCTGAGCGTGTAGTTGGGTCTGTACCTGTCGCTTTACCCAACCCAACAGCAGGTGGCACTGTCTGAGAAAACAATAGCTCGGACAGTTCAGGACTGAGCGTGCAGTTTAGTCTCCGAACCTGCCGCTTTAACCTACTTGTTGGAAGTGATGTTAGTGAGGCCAGCAGGGGGTGTTAAACCTGTGGTTTGTGAGTCCTAATGCCCCAGTATAATGAAGGGGACACTATACTGTTAGTGAACACCGTCTTTTGGATGTGACGTTAAATCGAGGTCCTGACTTTCTGTGGTCATTAAAAATCCAGAGGCATTTCTCATAAAGAGTAGGGGTGTAACCCCGGTGTTCTTGCTAAATTCCATCCATCGGCCCTTAACCATCATAGCCTGACAATCATCCCCATTCACCGAATTGACTCTATCACTGTCTCTCCACTCCACCACTAGACGGTGTGTGGTAAGTGTGCTGATGCCATTGTCCTGTAGCTGTCGTCACATCATCCAAGTGGATGCTGCACACTGGGGGTGGTGTGGAAAGCCATACAACTTTTGATTTCAAGTCAAATTTGCCCTGTGCTGCCCAAATACAAAACTTTGTATTCTTTCTTTCTTTTTTATTGCTTGGCAAACTTGCACTGTCCACATATGAGCACACATTTGTACGTCTTGTTTTTTTTTCATAGACAAAAAAAATAATAACCAGATATTGTCACAAATAACTTTGGGATTATATATTTACACACACACATTCAATTATGTTGATTATATTATATTATATATTCAATTTGTTTATTGTCATGTGCGCAGTAAGGAAAGTTTCCCTGTACAATGAAATTCTTACTTTGCCGTCCACAGTGAAGTCATACACATCATATACACATCATACAGGTCATACACATATACACAACTGTTTATGTCCGCTGGCTATCTGTTTAAAAGTCTGATAGCTGATGGGGGAAAAAAAGAGTTCTTGAGTCTGGCAGTTCTGCATCTCACACTCCTATACCTCCACCCTGAAGGTAGGAGTATGAATATTCTGTGTTGTGGGTGCGTGGGGTCTTTCAGAATGGAGGCAGCTCTCTTGTGGACTCGGTAGATAGTCTGCAGAGAAGGCAGTGGGGTCCTGATGAGCTTCTGTGCAGTCCTCACCACTCTCTGCAGACGTTTGCGGTCCTTTACAGTAGCATTGCCATACCACACAGTAATACAGCTGGTCAGGATGCTCTCAACCACACAGCTGTAGAAGTTGCTGAGGATCTTACTGTAGATGACAGACCAAGTTTCCTCAGCTTCCTTAAGAAGTACAACCACTGTTGTGCTTTCTTGACCAGCTGGGTGGTGTTCAGTGTTCATATGTTGTTCATATATGTGTTCATATATGCCCCCGTGACCGCATGGGTTTCTTCCAGGTGCTCCGGTTATTCCCACAATCCAAAGACATGCGCTACAGGTGAATTGAGGAAACTAAATTGGCCGTAGTGTGTGTGTGTGTGTGTGTGTGTGTGTGTGTGTATGAGCGTATATGAATGAAAAAAAAACACTCTTTTTGAATGTATCAAACAAAACTCTAATACAAGCACAGAACAACATGCGCATTTATAGCAAATAAACTAATGTAAATATTATCCCACTTGCTTTTTAAACAAGCAATGTCAAACGAGGTCTTACAACCCTATGAAAGCACTGTTCACCGATGAGTGGAAGAACTTCCACGGTTACAGTCTATATGCGCGTAATACGCGTGTGGTGAGGGGGCACCTGCCTTCAATGCCACGGAAGGAGCTCTGGACTATAAGAGGAGGAACGATGGCAGAGGACAGAGAGAGAGCACCGGGCCCGGACATGTTGTGTTACTTTTGCTTTCCGTTTGTTTTGAATTAGATGGCAGTCTCCGTGAGGAGCTGCCGTCCCTGTTATTAATAAATATTTATTTAAAAGTCTGTCGGTTCTCCGCCTCCTTCTTCCCGGCGGCCAGGTGGCCGTGAACTTTATTACAGTGGTGCCGAAACCCGGGAGAAGGAGGGACACGTCGTCCAGTTGCCCTCGCCGCTGAGAAGGAGGGCGAGTGTTCGGGAGTTAACCCGAGTGGGGGAGAAACCCGTTCGTCTGCCAGAGTGCCGGGGCGGCCTGAGGCTGGCGAGGAAGGATCTGCCTGCTGCCGTCTCCCAGCATGGGGAGTCGCCGCGATCCGCCATGACGCCGAAGCCTGCGTCCTCCACCGAAGCGGGAGCGGAGCAGGAGACCAGAAATGCCGCCTGCCAGCCAGGAGAACCGCCGCCGGACACCAGAAGACGGACGGGTGGATAGATTCCTCCACAGGGCTCCCAGCATGTCGTCACTTCTCTCAGTTGGTTGAGGACCGAGTGGCAGCGTGTCTGGAGAACCGAACCCCAATTTTTTTTTTTCCTCTCTCCACTCTCTGTCTACTGTCTTTCCTCCTTTTTTCTCCATCTCCTTTTCTCTCGGCCCGTCTCATATAGGTTTCGCGGGTGCTGTGGCGCCAAAGTGAGAGAGAGAGAGAGAGAGAGAGAGAAAGAAAGGTAGAGATGGATTTTTACAGCATTTCTCCCTAGTATTGAAATAGCGGCTCGTGTGCTGTGCCTTCTTCAATGTCAATGAAAAACTTTCCAGCAAATTCAACGCAGTTAAACTGTGCATAATTATCTTCCTTTTAAGTAGTTGGAGCGTTGTGATTACTCGCCATAGTTTTCTACAGCGACATCGCGCATAGGAGATAAATGACATCAGTACGTAGTAACCGGTTATGATTATTACTGAACCGATATCCCGTCTGCATCGCGGTGCACTGAAGAAACTATTCATTTTGACACCCCTAATTCAAATCATGCTGTGTGAATGTGTTCTGACTGAAAATTACATCAGCGATCACCCACAGCCAATGAGAGAGCAGCATCTACTAGTGTGGGTACCTGCAGGCCAGCGGGAGGTTGTGGGAGAGGTTAAAAGAGCTCATTTTCAGTTTATTTGGACCCAAGAAATGGAGGAAAAACGAGTGAAAATTTGGCAGGAGCACCCGTGTCTGTTTGACATGTCATTTCAGCAAAACCACAACCAGGTCAAAAAAGAAAAAAAAAGTTGAGGAGAAATTGCTAATTCCCTTCAAAGCCAGGTGAGCAAAATAAGTACATTTTCTACCTCAATAAAGGCTTCATTCTCGATATGTAGTTAATAACAAAAGATATACTACGTGACGTTGCTTTGTTTCCATATCACTTATTATGTGTGGTTGGTTGTAAGACATAGTTTGAACAAAGTTGTCTGTGATTCTTCTTATTTTAAAGTCATGCAGTGTAAAACACTCTGTCTCCGATCCATCTTGCGATGTAAACAAAGCAGCGATGAAATGCTACCCCAGATAGTCATGCAGTGTAAAAACATCTGTGACACGACTACTTTGAAAATCATGCAGTCTGAACTCGGCATAAGTCGAAAAGAAAATTAATGAATGAATGAAAATTATATATGCACTCAATTTTACAAATGTCTCACACAACAAAAGTCAATACCTGCTGTGCTGGTTTCACTAGGAATTTTTACAGAAGAAAATGAAGTTGAGGCTAGAATAAAGAAATCCTGACAGGCGGTAAATATAGTAAAATGATTTCCCCCACAATCATCTGTAAACAGCCTCCACTGACCTGTCAGGCAAACACTATACAGTCATGGTGATCAGGATGAGCAGCAGCGTGTAATGATCTGACGTCGGTGGCTCTTTATGTTGACCTTGTGCAGACAGTCACACTGTGATATGTCAGCACTGGTCTGGGGTCAGCAGGGAGGGGCAGTGACGTTAACACAGAACAGCTTCGTCATTGGACTCCATCAGTCTTCGTAAACCGTCAGCTGTTGGGATCTGGCTGAACCCTTCAGCACAGACTTATATAATAAAGAGCAATATTTCTTGATCATCTAAAGTTATATTACATTAAAGCGTTCAAATAAATGGTTTCCAGAAAGCGCAGACAGTTTGAAGACACTTCTGTTTAGTTTTTTGTTTCTTTCTAGACCGTTTCAGTGTACAAAGTTCTGGTGTTAAATTATGTAAATACTTCTGTGTCTTAAAGGCCAGGAAACACCAAACAACTAGCACTGACCAAAGCCAACTGTGTTGTCATCTTGTTGTTTTGGTCTCATCTGGATTAAAAAGCCACGTGTGAACACATCAAACGGACAGCAGCTGACTAATTCAAGAGCGTATTCTGCACCGGTATTCATTTCACAAAAGACGCGGATTTGCGTGATAGGCAGGGCTTCTGTCTGCCTTCGTTGCTAAATGGCTAACATGGATTCTATTGAGAGAATAGCTGTGTTTATGTGTTTTATGAAGGCTGAAAAACAGCGTTGATTCGTTCGGAGCTGTGTCTGAGTCCACTATATCCTTGGAGGTTCACCCAGCTCTGTGAGTTTATAAACTCCTCCAGAAACTGAACTTGGATGATGGAAGCTTTCAGCTGTGCTTCTGACTGAGCCAAGCCCAGTTTGATGAACTATTGTTGGTTTGGCAGGAAGATTTTCCCCCGGGACACCAACAGCAGGCGCTACGTCATAATCACGCCCCCACAAAAGAAAGCTCCTGATTGGTTAACGTGGCGCGAATGTCTGCTGAAGTTTAGATTTTTAAACTCAAGCGATTTGCATCAATCGTGCCTTAACTTGTGTCACTTCATGTGCACAAATCGTGTTATTCTCACCGCCTCATTCACGCGTATTGCATATTGACGTCTTTGCATTGACTTAACATGTAAATCACCCACGCTCGACGCTTCTTCCGCATCTAGTGTGAATGCAGCATAATGGTTGTGGCAAAGGAAATATCTAAAACATGCAATGCTGGATGTCCTCCAGGAACGTGGTTGAGAAACACTGCCATAGACTGCATCGATACACTATGTTTAGATTGTATTCTGATATCTAAATATAAGGTATGTGGCTTAGGTAAATGCAAAAAAAAAAAACTTGGAAGGGTCATGAATATTAATGAGCTCTACTCTCATGTAGCTCTCAGCTCATGTCTCTGACACTCTGACTCAAGCCCCTTTCACACAGCGATACCGGTTAATATGCAGAAAATTACCGGACGGATTTTACCAGTAAATTAAAAAAAAAGGCAAAAATGTTCTGGGATTTTTCTGGAAAAGACCATTCACACATCTATTCCAAAATAGTGGTAAATTCTGACATTATCAACCAGAAATGAGCACTAAATGGCCGTGATATATTCAATTCAATTCACCTTTATTTGTATAGCGCTTATAGAATGTAGATTGTGTCAAAGCAGCTTCACATAGAAGACTATAGTAAATTGAAACAGCATCAGTTCAGTTTTCAGAGTTTATGTGTGTGCTGGCACTCACCGGCTGCTTCACGTGCACACGCGTCAAGCAACTGAAGCAGAGCTTGAAGGATAACTAACAGCAGTTTATTGCAAACATTTTATCAATTTTTTTTTTACACAGTTGGCATTAAGAAGGAACATAGAAACGTTATCTGACTAACATCTAGCAGCTAAATGTGTCTGGAAAAAATATTTAAAGGTTTTTATTTTTTATAAACAGCAGGGATGTGAATACGTCTGAATGTTCCGATTGGCTGGAGTAGACGTCTCACGTCAGTGCGTTTGTGAACGCTCTCTTTCTGGCAATTTTCCTTCTGCGTTCACACAGAGCAGCATTCCAGCAAATTAGCAGTAATGTTACAACTTCTCTTTCTGGAAAATTGCTGTAACAAATTTACCGGTATTTTCAAAAAGAGCCTGTTCACACATACAGACCTTTCCAGAAAATTGAAAGTAATTTTCCATGATGTACTCTGAAATACAAGTACACAATAATCATACTTCAGATGTCAAAAATGTTCAATAGCAAACTGAGTACCTGCCTGGTCAGATAACACTAGTTTAAGGCTAAGCTGAAGTGGAGAAGAGGATCACCTTATGAATGAGTGAGCTGTCTGTCCGTATCTACTCCAGTGTTATTATTATGCTTGGCAAAAGGAACAGACAGAGATGTATTTTGTAGTTTTAATGTATATTTAAAAAAAAACAGGCAGGAATTACTATACATCTCAGCAGAGTTTTCTACTTTTCACTCTAGGACAATCACAGTAAGAGCTGAGTGATTTGACACAATGCATGAACACAAGTCCTTGTACCCAAAAATATGCAGCAAATTTCACAGTATACATGTTAAGCTAACAACAGATACTGTTAAACAGACCTTATGCCTCTTTGAGGGGTTCTGAATACATTTATAATCCGCCTTTCCAGAGTTTTGCATTCTCTCAATGAACTGTGATGAGATTGACTGTGATTCTACATGACCCTTGCTGCGTCCCAATCCGCATACTTATACCACGCCCTAAAAGTATGTACTTTTTTGTGAAGGACAAATACATACTTTTGAGTGTGTAACAGAAGAGTATGCAAGCTTTGGGACACACTACTTCCTCATTAACTGATTGTTATGTTGCTTTAGTTATGAGCCCTGTCAATCCTCCACACATTGTCCACATTTCTGTTGTATTTAATTTCCTACCTTATTGGAGAAGCAGCAGCAGGTTAATCTTCCATTCAAGAGTCTTTCATGCAGAGAAATCTCCTCAGGTGTTTGGATATTTATGCATTCAGACGTTAATGTCCAAACATGTCTTTATATAAGTTCAGTATTGTTGTTGCAGATGAAATATAACACAGAAAACGTGATTTAAATATTTTCCAGTGGGCAAGATATTAATTAACAGTCATACAAACATCTTTACCGAAGTCTCTCTACTTGACGGTTGGTCTCGCGTGTCCATCATGTTTGTAGTTTGTTTACACTTTTCACCTGTGTTTGTAGTTCTAATCGATTTCATGTCCAATGCGCAATGCACTGTGGGCAATATCAGCGGTCAGAGTATGGACGCTTCTAGACTTAACATATTGACCGGAAACAGTAAACCATCCGGGAACCTTTGGCATACTCTTTTCGAAATACTATGATTTGGGACATACTAATTTTATTTTCAAATACTATTTAGGACGGATAGTATGCGAATTGGGATGCAGCACGTGATTCTATATGCTTGCATTACCTGTAAGCTCTTTACTGCCTAGCTCATTTTCAAAATAAGAGTCCCAAATATTTAGAAAATAATAAGCTGCGTTAAACATAAGGAGGGTCATTGTTGTAATATCACTAAGACATTTTGTGGCCAATAAAACGCAAATGCATATCAATAATTCCCATGTAGAACATCACAGTCAATTTTGTTCAGATTGGCCTGTATTTCACTGAGATTTACACTTGTGGGATTTAGATCACGTTGAAGAAACTGGTGCTTGAGACTCATGTACTAAACACTTCTTATTCAGATATGCCTGCACTGTAAAACCCAAAACGTTAAGGTAACTCAAACCATTTGAGGAAACCAATTGCAACGAACATTTAAGTTCAAACACTAATCCTAATGAGTACTGTGAACTTAATCCATTTGAGTAAAAGAAGCAATTTGAGCACAGTAACACTATACCTGCCAACATTCCCGTTTTTCCCGGGAGTCACGTATTTCAGACCCATCTCCTGCCACTCTCACATTTTATTTCTCCCAGAAAACTCCCGTTATTTCACCCTGCCTTCGGTCCTCAGGTTTTTGGTGCAGTCTGCAACACCTTCGGGTCTCCAACTCCAACTTCACAGCAGCTGTCCAAAACTCGCTCCATAGTAAAACTAACACCACAGTAGTTACTAACCTGGTTCTCAACTGTGTTATTCAGACAAACACACACTGCCACCCACCCCATGCCAACCCTCTTCCTCCCAGAATTTTAGAGACAAATGTTGGCAGGTATGAGTAAAACCCAATAAATGAAGAGAACTCAAACCAACTGAGTACTGTAAAACCCAATAAGTAAAGGCAAAATAAACCGTTTGAGGAAACCGATTGCAATAAACCATTTGAGTAAAAAAAAAACTAATCCAGATGAGTAATGTCAACTTACTCCATTTAAGTTGAAGTAATAAGGCAATTAATTAACTCATTACCTTCAACACTGAGTTCAAAACTCTTTAAATGAGTAGAATTAACTTTCAGTAAATTTTGAGTTAACTACACTCATTTCATTTGATAAAGTTGAAAAAGCTGGGTTTTACAGTGTATGTCCACATGTTCATTCTATGGCACCTTTAAGACTTGCATGGCGTAATATAACTTAACTGACACAACATGTGTCTATTACTGAAATATGTAAAACCCAAAAAGTTAAGGTAACTCAAGCCATTTGAGGAAACCAATTGCAACAAACCATTTAATTAAAAAAACTAATCCTAATGAGTACTGTGAACTTAATCCATTTAAGTAAATGAAGCAATCTGAGCACAGTAAAACCCAATAAATGAAGAGAACTCAAACCAAATGAGTACTGTAATCAATCTAATCAATGTGAGTGCTGTGAACTTACTCTATTTAAGTTGAAGTAATGGGGTATTTAATTAACTCATTACCTTCAACTGAGTTCAAAACTCTTTTTTAAATGAGTAGAATTAACTTTCAGTAAATTTTGAGTTAACTAAACTCTTTTCATTTGATTAAGTTGACTGCTGGGTTTTACAGTGCACTGTCAAACTCAAAACGTTAAAGTAACTCAAACCATTTGAGGAAACCAATTGCAACAAACATTTAAGTTCAAACACTAATCCTAATGAGTACTGTGAACTTAATCCATTTGAGTAAAAGAAGCAATTTAAGCACAGTTAAACACAATAAATGAAGAGAACTCAAACCAACTGACTACTGTAAAACCCAATAAGTTAAGGCAACTCAAACCGTTTGAGGAACCCAATTGCTACAAACCATTTGAGTAAAAAAAATAATAATCTATGTGAGTACTGTGAACTTACTCCATTTAAGTTTAAGTAATGAGGTATTTTATTAGCGCATTACCATCAACTGAGTTCAAAATTCTTTTCAAATGAGTAGAATTAACGTTTAGTAAATTGTGAGTTAACTACACTCATTTAATTTGTTAAAGTTAAAAAAGTTGGGTTTTACAGTGTAAAAAATCAATGGAAGATTTACATTAATTAAAAAAATACCAGTTTATTTTAAACATGTTTTGGTTGTTTTTAATGCAGTGAGTGACGTCAAAATGATGCACTCGCTGAGCCACATCCGCTGCCATATCACATCAAAGATGTAAGCTTAGTAACACCCCGATTCAGGTGTGTTTATTTGTGGCAGAAGCTAAAATATACAATACAGCAATCCTCCAGGAGTGTGATTGGACACCCCTGCCATAGTAAGTGCCAAAAAACAATTAGTTAAAATACCAGATGGCCAGATTTTATGATCTTTGTATTTTTTTACTATTCTTTAATCTTCACTAATGCTTGTCCTCTCTGAGAGCAACATACTCTGATGTGACGGAGTTGAGGGTACGTGAGGGAAGGTTATGCTGAAACAGTAACTGAATGTTGATGCCAACCATCTGCCCAGAGCTCCAGCCGATCCAGCGATGGATTCATGCCCAGACGAACACAGGACACCAGGAACCCTCAGCGCTGATTTTACTGCAGATCATATCTTGATGTTTTATATCAGTCGACGGCTGTGGGCACAACTTGGCTCTCATGATTAATAAATGACAAACAGTCTGCAGTGAACTGACTCACCATTTTTTTAGGACTGACAGAATGATGCCTTTCCTGAACTGACATCTGTGCAGGAGAACCACATTTTCGTATAGTGACCACTGAAGATACTTTTATCTGGTCAAAGGGGACCTATGATGAAAATCAGCTTTTGTTAGCTGTTTGTACAGAACAGTGTGTAGGTATAAGCCCAATCCCAATTCTATTTTTGTACCCCTACCAACCGAGGGTTAAGGGGAAGGGCTTCAAAATTTACCCCTAAGAATTGGGACAGCACTACAGCACCAGCACACGTCATCATTTGTCATCACGATCTCTTGCTATACATGAAATCAGGCGATCGCGACTGCTGTAGTTATTCTAGTTGTGTTATTTTTTGGTATTTATCTTCAGGAAATCACTGAAGGCATATATTATGTTATCATAACGATCTAATGTGGCAATAAGATCGTAACTGTACTGTGTATTTACACCGTGGACATATTCATTTGTAAATACACGAAAACAACATTAACATTATAACAGACACTGTAAAAAGCTCATTTTCAGCCACTAAAATTTTCTGACAGGGTATTCGAGTGTCATCGAGTGTCAGAATGTTGTGGGACTGCTGTACAGGAGTTATGATTAGGGATTATAGATCACTAAATTTATCGCTTTTTTTTAGCGTTTTTTTAAAAAGCATGACGGTAAAACACGAACGCGGTTATGAATATATTAAAACGTCTTTGTTTGTTGTAAAAATTCGTAATAATGACAAAAAATACTAATTTGTGGATCTCCTTACTTCCGGGTTCAGCAATACTGCCGCTGTGGCTGGTGCATTCTGGGAAATTTTCTTACCCCTTGGTGTGTGTGCTCCTGAAAAATCTTCGTTCGAAGGGCTATCTACCCCTTCCCCTTAGCCCTATGCCTTCAAGCTATAGAGAATTGGGACACCCCTACCCCTTGGCGTGAACGTGCAAAACGAGAGGTAGGGGTAAGGGGAAGGGCCATAGGGTGTCAACAGTCATGTTGGAATGATAGAAACACAGTAAGTCTTTTTAAAAATTCCTGACGTTAAAACAGGACCCAAATCCCTCCCATTTTGAGGCCGACCGCAATGTGATGAAACACCAAATTAATTGACAGCCGAGTATTAACATGTCTTCCTAGTAATGTGTATAATCATATCAACAAGACAGGATGTGCGCAAAGCAACTGAGATCAAAAGATCTGTTTAGCTCTCTGTGATCAGCAGCACCTCAAGAAAGGGTTTTACAAGTTTAAAACATTTTCAAAATAGTGCGTGTTTGTAATAAATACAGTAAAATCACTGTAATTCATCACCCCAGCCACATAATGTCAGTACAATTATAAAAGATAATCCCAATCCCAGTTTGTGGACTTTCAGGTTTATTTAGTAAATTAACATAATGTCCATACAGCAATGTATATTAACGTGTATCCTGTAACATTTGCCATGCAAAAACAGTGCAACGTGTTAATGTGTGTGTGTGGGCGCACGTGCACATGCGCAAACCTTATAATGACATTGGCTGCGTCCGAAACTGCATACTTCCATACTATACAGTACGCTAAAATCAGTATGTGAGCTGAGTAGTATGTCTGAATTCATAGAATTCGAAAATCAGTATGCGAGAAGTACCCGGATGACTTACTACTTCCGGTAAGATTCTGAAGAGCGCATTCCATGCACGCTGCGCTATCCCATGATGCTACGCGAGAGAATTCACAAATTGGAGTCAATCGACGCAACTGACGCAGATAGGTCACGTGACCATGACAAAATGGCGGATGTAGTACGTCTGAATTCCATTCATACTTCTTACATTCATACTGTATAGAACGTACTTTTTTAACGGCCGAGTAGTGCGTTTAAATTCAAATGCAGTACCTACTGAGTAGTAGACGGTTTTGAACGCAGCCATTGTGTGTGACTCATCATTGCAGAAAGGCTTGAATTAACTCCACAACAAATATATCAAATAACAGTTGGGAAAGTTCTTACTGTAGCAAGGGAGATATGCTTCATTCTTGTCTGTCACTGTGCTGTTTATCTACATGAAGGCTACATGCATCAGAGAAATACTGAGAGATCTCTGTGGCTCTGACACGCAGGTGGGAACAGTGAGTGGGGAGAACCAGCTCATTTGCATTAAAGGCACAGGCAACAAAAACAGCTACAATGTCTTAATAGCTTAAATTTCCCAGATTTAAAAAGGTATAATAAATAATCTGATGGCTGTTTTGGGCTGAAATTTTAAAGACACATTCTGGAGATGTGATTTATATTAAATCTTGAAAAAGGGGTAAAATAGGTTTAATATGAACTATTTAATATATTTGTAGTGACAGAAGAAAGTAGTGAAAGTAATGAAAGAAGACTTTTTCACCCACAGAACAGACGCTCACTGTGTATTTGCTCTCTATTTTTATTAATTTTTACAAACCCAAAACATTTTTTTACCGTAAATTTTACAGATTTATTTTTTACCGTGTGGCTTCAGTTTTGTAATGAAATTGAAAAAAGTATAAACATTAAACATAAAGTTAAGCCAAAATTAGATTTTTATTTGATTTTCTTCTTGGGGGTCCAGCCCCCAAGGAGACTGTCTAGTAAAATTCTGGCCGTCTGACAAATATAGTTGATGACCCCTGCTATATACAATCAGAAAAAATGAAGGGTAAAACCAATTTATTTAGAAACATAATCAAAATAAATCACTTTTGAATACTAAATCATCTTTACCTTTTGAAGTATGCCATAAAATATTTCAGATTCTCATTTAACATGTTTTCTTTTTCTCAATAAAACCAAAATCAAGTGTAGAAGTAAAACAGGATTATGTTTGATTGAATTTTTAAAGCAACAATGCTGTGTGGTGTAAACCATTATTTAACACAGTCATTCTTTAAATGTCTTTAACAGTTATTATTTAAAACACTCAAAATATGCTCAACCATATGGTAGAGCAGGCAGTTAAGGTCTAAGTCACATTTCCATGCATAAACGTCTTACATATCTCTAATTTCTGACTGTTTTGCAATGCATTTGTGTAAGCACAAATGTCCCATTTTTGACAGTCTCATACTGTAGTTTGGAGATGGTTAGACTTTACCATCTTTTGTCATTTTGGGCTGTTAGAATGCTAGTTAGTCATGCCAGTAATACAGTAACTATAGGAAACTGCAAATATTTATGTTTTGTAATAGTGTAATTGAAGATGTATTTTGGTAATCTCATAAAAACAAAATCCTAGCAATCAGTCACCAATGGCAACAGAGAAAAACCCACTGAACTCACTCTCCAATCAGTGATTAACAGCCACTTCAGATGGACTGAGCAGCACTTTAGGAAGAACAGATACGCAAGCATTGGAAATACAGTTTAATCATTTGTAACGCTCAGATGGATACCAGGTGGTCCATGTTTGGAAAAATAAAAATAAATTTGAAACAAGCTGTTAGTTATTTTATTTTAGAATCCTTTTTAAAACTGGAGGAAAATTGGGAGAATAAATAAATGAATAATATATAATGAATAAAAAGCAGGCGATGCAGTGGCGCAGAAGGTAGTGCTGTTGCCTAGCAGCAAGAAGGTCGCTGGTTCGAGCCTCGGCTGGGTCAGTTGGCATTTCTGTGTGGAGTTTGCATGTTCTCTCTGTGTTTGTGTAGGTTTCCTCCAGGTGCTCCGGTTTCCCCCACAGTCCAAAAAATATGCAGTACAGGTGAATTGGGTAGGCTAAATTCTCTGTAGTGAATGAGTGTGTATGAATGTTTCCCAGAGATGGGTTGTGGCTGGAAGGGCATCCGCTGGATAAGTTGGTGGTTCATTCTGCTATTAAACCCTGGATTAATAAAGGTACTAAGCTGAAAAGAAAATGAATGGCAATTAAAATAATTTTTGTGATATGTTAAATATAGTGTATTAAATCTAATTATGTAATCCTGATTACAAGTAATCATCTACTACCCCAGCAAAATCAAACAATCCACTTAAGACAAATATTTACTTATTACACTATCCAAGTGAAACCAATGGTAGGTAGTCCTACGGTCTTTCAAAGCAACTTCATCCTGCATGCATACAGTAACAAGGTCTTCTACTACTTATTTACTCATGCTCCAAAGTGGTTCATTCTGTTTCCTATGCAATATTTTAGCAAATCAAAAAAGTGGTCATTTACAGATGGCTGAAGGTTTTGAATGGTCCATTTGGCTGACAGGTTAACCAACCAATCACCTTTAGTTTTGTGCCATATCATGTTTGTGGGTGTGGAAATGTAGACAACCAGCCCAGCTGACAAGCAACCATGCGTCATTCATTCATTCATGAACATTTTCAAAAGTTTACAATGATGACTACACAGCAATACAGGGGTGGATTTAGACATGGGGAATGTGGTTGATCATATATAATTAATACACTTATTTAATCTTGTAAATATACTTTTAAATATTTAATATGACCTATATTATATTGTAAAAACTTACTGTGTCAAACTTTTAAAAAGCTTTTTTGGACTTTATTTATTTACTTCTTATTTTTTATTTGTTTGTTTTGTACTAAGATCTTGAATTATTGTGTCACTTTATTATTTATGAAGAATTATGCAACATAGGCTCATTCTGAAAATGTAGCCCCCTATACATTTCTGTACAGTGCAAATGATGTAGCCAGAAGTACGTATGGCTGCATTTCGTCTTTAAAACGAACGATATAACGCCGTTCCTTTTCGCACTTAACAGCTGACCGCTTACCTCTGTGTGGACGGCTTTACTACTGTTACCAGTTTGTCTAGACTCTAGAGGCTCGCCGCATACCTTGGCGGACTTGTGATGTGGAGCTGACTGTCAACAAGGGGGTTCGAGTCTAGCGAAGAGCGGTTCCAGAAAGCAGGTAAGACAAAAAGTAAAATAAATAATTAAGTAACAGGGTGAGAGTGTGGTACAATCTGAAAACGTGGTAAAAAATCAAGCTGCGCAAGGGCTTTTCTTTTTCTGGATTGCTTTTAATAACACTGACTACGTTTACATGGACATCAGTAATCAAATGATTTGCTTTAATCTAATTAAGAGAATAATAAGACTAAGGTGTTTACATGAGTTGCTGTTTTAAGTGTTACTTTCATGATCCCGTTTTATATGTTACAGCACATAATTTGATTAACGTCATTGCGTCACCGCGCTATCCACATTTTCTGAGGAGTTTCATGTTATTTCGGGTGTTTCATTTTTAATTAGTTGACTTTAACTGCAGTTTGGCAATTTCACTTTCATTCACGAACATTCATGCGTGCCCTCCATGACAAACGAAATATTAGATGCAAGTATAAACTGCTGGAAGAGTTGTTTTATTGGAAGTTCATACCGTATGCTGAATGGAAGAAAAAAAAAACTCCGGATTTCACGATGCAGGTGTCTGTGGTCTGCACTGACTCGGTACCCTGTCGCAAAAAGCGGCTTAAAGTCCTACATGACGTTAATAGTTTGATTAAGGTGTTTACATGTATGCACTGCACTTAAATAATGCGACTAAAATCGGCATACTCCACATGTCTTAATTCGATTTCTCTTTAGTTCAATTATGACCTTAATCTGATTAAATTAATCAAAAATCGCTGTTTAAATGGTAGACGCTTAATCAGACTATTGTCTTAATCGCATTAAAATCAAATTATTGGTGTCCATATAAACATAGTCACTGTTGGTTAGGTTTAGGGAAGTGAGTGGGCAAAGTCAGTTGGTGCTTTTGAAAACACTATGGCTGCGTCCAAAATGGCATACTTCCATACTATATAGTACACTAAAATCAGTATGCGAGCCCAGTAGTATGTCCGAATTCATAGATTTCGAAAAACAGTATGCGAGAAGTACCCAGATGGCCTACTACTTCTGGCGAGATTCTGAAGAGTGCATCCCATGCACTCTGCGCTATCCCATGATGCCCCACGAGAAAATTCATGAATAGGAGTGAAGCGATGCAACTCACGTGGGTAGGTCACATGATCATGACAAAATAGCAGATGTAGTATGTCCGAGTTACATTCATATTGCTGATAGTCATATTGTATAGAACGAACTTTTCCAATGACCGAGTAGTACATTTAAATTCAAATGCAGTACCTCCTGAGTAGTAGGCGGTTTTGGACGCAGCCTATCAGTTGGGTTTAGGGAAGGAGGAGGGTGGGTCAGTCAGTCGGCCAATCAGTCATTCAGTCGACAGCGGCCTCTAGTGGATTTTTGTGAGAAGAGCAGGCACGAATGGCAATCGCAAGAGATATTTAAGATCTCAGAATCCCAGAACATAGCAGCCTCTGGTGGATTTGCGAAAACAAAAACTGCAACAAAAAAAAAAACTCCTGGGACGTATTTGTAATGTGGAGTGGAGTTGACTATGACAACGGGATTTGAGTCCAGCGAAGAGCGGTTCCAGAAAGCAGGTAAGACAAAAAGTAAAATAAATAAGTAAATAACAGGGTGAGAGTGTGGTACAATCTGAAAACGTGGTAAAAATCAAGCTGTGCAAGGGCTTTTCTTTTTCTGGATTGCTTTTGAAAACACTGTTGGTTAGGTTTAGGAAAGTGAGTGAGCAGGGTCAGTTGGTGCTTTTGAAAACACTATGACTGTGTTCAAAATGGCATACTTCCATACTATATAGTACGCTAAAATCAGTATGCGAGCCGAGTAGTATGTCCGAAAAACAGTATGCGAGAAGTACCTAGATGACCTACTACTTCTGGCGAGATTCTGAAGAGTGCATCCCATGCACGCTGCGCTATCCCTTGATACCCCGCGAGAGAATTCATGAATAGGAGTGAAGCGATGCAACTCACGTGGTTAGGTCCCATTATCATGACAAAATGGTTGTCACATTTATATTGCTGACAGTCATATTGTATAGAATGTACCTTTCTAATGACCGAGTAGTACATTTAAATTCAAATGCAGTACCTACTGAGTAGTAAGCGGTTTTGGACGCAGCCTGTAATGACCATCAGCATCCCTATCCATAAGCCACCTCTAGAGGGCAACAGCCTATAAGTTGCCCTCTAGAGCTTTCCATTCAGATCCTCATCAGTGTTTGCCGGTGTGTAACATGTTGTTTGTGTTCCCTCATGCGCTAAACACACAGCTATGAACCGACTCTAGTTTGATGAATGATAACGGTTTTCCCCTTTTTTAAGGCAAAGCGAACGAGTTTTACTGTAGTGGCCCCAATGGCATTAAAAGAGGCAAAGAGTTTTCACTGATGCTTGCACGGTGATTTATTTGACCAGAAGTCATTCGTACTTTGAAAGTGTGAAACACTGCAATGTTTACACTTTTTTTTGTTTGTTTGTTTTTTCTTCTCGGTTTTAGTTTTATGGTGAATATGGCAACACGGTTACAACAAGTGAAGCATTGCAGTGTTTCACACTGTTTCAAAGTATGAATGCTATTGGGGCCGCTACACAGCCTATCAGTTGGGTTTAGGGAAGGAGGAGGGTGAGTCAGTCAGTCAGCCAATCAGTCAGTCAGTCGACAGCAGCCTCTAGTGGATTTTTGTGAGAAGAGCAGGCACGAATGGCAATCGCAAGAGATGTTTGAGATCTCAAAATCCCAGAACATAGAAGCCTCTGGTGGATTTACGAAGACAAAAACTGCAAAAAAAAAAAAAATCCTCCTGGGACGTATTTGGCACTCTCCAAAAATGTATATAGGGGTACATTTTCAGAATAAACCTGATTTGGAATTATTTGCACCAGGCCCCTATTAAAGGAACAGTTCACCCAAAAAATGAAAACTTGCTCATCATTTACTCTCCCTTGTGTGGTTTAGCCTTCATAGGATTCTCTCTTTAATTGAACACGTAATAAGATATTCCTGAAAAATGTATTTTTTAAAATACAGCACAAGAAAAAAACTAGGTAAAGGGTGATTAAATGATGACAGAATTTTCATTTTTGGGTGAACCATTCCTGTAATTCCTGCAGCCAAACTTAAACTGGCAAACTAGTACCAGTTTCACTAGCACTTGTTGATTAGGACCAAAAAAAATCTTCCAAATAAATAAATGTAAAAGTACTATGTTTATTAGCATCCTTAGAGGTAAAACAAACTCTAAAAACATCTCCTGCAATTAGTCTGATATACAGATGTGAAGCATATTGGACTTCAAAATATGTCAACCGTCCTGTCGCCGTCAGCTGAAAGAATCCTTAAGCTTCAGCATTGCTTTTGATAAAAACCGCAGCGCTGACCTCGCGGTGAAGTGTCTACCTCTCAATATCCGCTCAGCGTCCTGACCATGAACCCATACGCGCGCGCACACTTACCTCTCCCTTCATAAATCAGCAGGCGAGGGATTAAGGATGTGATCTTCAAAGGAGCTTAGAACTGCCTGTTATTTACCTAAACTGTCCTCTGTCTGGCTCCGCTCCCGTGCAGCCGTGCGACTGCTTTAACCCACATGAGAAAGTGATTTCAATACTAGACCAAGCTGCGTCACAAAGCATAAATAAAAGTTTTTGATATGAGTGACACGAGGAGAAGAGAGTAATGATGTACACACAAATGTTAGTGTGAGAGCAGGTATATGCCACTCCATTAGGGATTTCCTCAGTCCGGAAAGAGAGAGAGAAAGACAGTGACAGGTAAACCAGACAGGGATCTCTCAGAGGACCAGGGCTTGGCAGCTCTTGAATTTTGAAGGTTACCAGAGGTTTGGCTGGGACAGGAGGTGGAGCGAACCATATGGCCCTACTGTGAGAGATAGCGCAGAGTCACTGGCGAAGGGCCTGTGAGAAATCAAGCGATAGCGCATAACACAACCTGCCCTGTCAGCTGTTCCACACTCTTTCCATGAGGCTAAAAAAGGTCCTAAATGACACCTCTTCACAGGGTCAGTGACATTAGGATACTCTGATGTTCTTTTTTCATTTTGATATCATTATTTCTTTACAGAAGCGCAGACATCGACATTTTTACTATAATGTCCCTGCTGAAAAATCCAGCTTAAACCAGCCTTGTTGACCAGCTAAAACCAGCTTGACCAGCCAAAACCAGCTATGTCCAGCTTAAACCAGGCTGGTCAAGGTGATTTTAGCTGGTTTAAGCTGGTCATTTTCCAGCCTGACCAGCTAAGACAAGGCTGGAAATGGCTGGAAACCAGCCTGGAAATGGCCAAAACCCCTCTTAAAGCAGGCTGGTCGACCGGCTAAAAATAGCCAACCAGCTTAGGCTGGTTTAAGCTGTTTTTTTCAGCAGGGGTGTAAAGCCTGGAGTGCTAATTTTGCTAAGTGCTAATTATAATTGTATTGTGATTAAGTAGTTTTGTATCGATTGTGTAGTTTTTAATGGCTAGCTATCATTTAATATGGATTATACAGAAAGTCTAGCGTACTTTTCCAGCGGGCACCTTGACGTCAAAACAACATTAAAAAAAAAGATGTCAAAAAATCCTGACGTCTATTTGACATCTGTACACTAATGTCCTTTTGACCACCAAAATAACATATAAGAAAAGTTTTATTTATCTGAAAGTTTCAATTCCGGCGGCACAGTGACTCAGTGGTTAGCACTGTCGCCTCACAGCAAGAAGGTCACTGATTCTAGTCTATGCTAGGCCTGTTGGCATTTCTGTGTGGAGTTTGCATGTTCTTCCTGTGTTCATGCAGGTTTCCTCCTGGATGAATGTCCAAACAACAAATTGTATGTAGTAAATCTATTAGTACATAAAAAATAACTACCGTTTTCAAAATAGACATGACCCACACTCTCATAAATAAAGGTACGAGAGCTGTCACTGGGGTGGTACCTTTTTAAAAGGTACGCATTTGTACCTGAAGAGTCCATATTGGTACCTCAAAAGTATGTATTAGTACCTACAAACACTTTTGTACTTTTTAGGTACCAGTATGTACCACTGAGGTATTAATATGGACCTTTTAGGTACAAATTTGTACCTTTTAAAAAGGTACCACCCCAGTGACAGCTCTCGTACCTTTATTTCTGAGAGTGCAGGTTGTACATGCAAGATGTAGAATTGGTCATTCAAGACTTATATATATTTACTGATAATTGTATTGTGATTATGTAGTTTTGTGTGGATTGTGTAGTTTTTAATGGCTAGCTCTCTTTTAATACGGATTTACCGAAAGTCCAGCATACTTTTCTAGTGGGCACATTGATGTCAAAGTGAAGTTTATGTATAAACAAATTTCGAGAGGATCACGTGCTTATGATTGTTCTCAGCTGTTCCTGCATTAGCCTATGATCGATTATCCAATCAGACAACTCCTAACTCACTATAAATAACCAGCGTTTTCTTATCTCAATATCTTTGTCTTCAAGAACCCCCCACCCACCTCTACTTTCCCTCCTTTTTAGATGGTCGACACGGCGACCCAGTAATTAACACTGTTGCCTCACAGCAAGAATGCCATTGGTTTAAGTCCCTACTAAATCAGACGACATTTCTGTGTGGAGTTTTGCTTGTTCTCCCCGTGCTCGCATGGGTTTCCCCGGTTTCCTACCACAGTCCAAATAACACGCACCCTAAGTAAATTAAACACACAAAATTGATACCATAGTCAAGCTCCAAGCAAGCATACCTTCCCTCAGTCATCCATTTCCACCATTCAGCTAGTATAAGCCGAGGGAGTTTATCGAGATCTACTTGAGCTCAAACTCCCCTCTCGCCCTGCAAATAGGAGGGAGCCCAGGGCTCGAGGATCTTACAAGCTCAGGGCTCTCTCCCGGGACAGCATGCCAAACAAGCTTTTATTATCAATCATCAGCTAAGTGTGAACGCTTGAAACAACATTAAAAAATACAAATACTTGCCTGCCGCGCATCCCAGCGCACCCCTCCACGCCCACTCCCTGCTTTTCACTTTCTAGATCGCATCAGATGTGGCCTGACTGACAGTTACTTTTGCCCGGTTGAAAATGCTTTCCCAGTCCGCCCCTGGCTATAGGTGAATTATATAAGCTAAATTGGCCATAGTGTGTGTGTGAATAAGTGTGTATAGTTGTTTCCCAGTACTAGGTAGCAGTTGAAAGGGCATCCGCTGCGTAAAACATATGCTGGATAAGTGGCGACCCCTCATGAATAAGTTACTAAGTCAAATAAAAATGAATGAATGAATGAATAAAGGAACAGCTTATTTAAAAAAAAAACACTATCCAAAAAACATACAGACGACAACAATACTAATCAAAGATCATATACGATCTTTCAATATTTCCCTTAAAAAATTTACTGAATAAAAGGATCTCTAATTTCGTTTGCAAATATACATTCTATATGATTTATAGTCACATATGGGTTTTATTAAAGGGCACCTATGGTGAAAAATCTACTTTTCAAGCTGTTTGGACAGACATATAAGTAGGTATAGTGTATAGAGCGTCATATCGGGGTGATATAAACACACTCAGTCCTTTTTTTTTTCAATTTAACAACATAAAAACAGTGGACCAATTGGAGCGGTGTTGAGATCGACTGCAACTTGACGTAGGAGTGCGGTCCCCCCGCCCACCAATATTGATTGACAGGTGTGCATTACCATATACTCAGCATGTTGTTTCACATCCGCCATTTTCAGCGTGTGAGTCAAAGCGACATCACCAAAGAAACACCCTTGCTCTATTTTTAGATGTAAGGCTCATTGGGCTCAACATTCACCACGTTATCGCTCTCCTCCATGCCAGTGTTTGTAAGTTTTGGTGGGTTTGCATACATGAGTACTTTTCATTGCGTCTTCCTTAAACTTCAGCGGTTTGCATTTCCTGCGTTCACAGAAGCTCCCTGTCATCTTAACTAGGTGCAGCTGGAAAGTGTGAGCGTGTTGCCTTACGTGCGCGTCCCTCCATTGGAAATAACGAACTAACGATGCACAGCGACATGCATTTCGCGTTGTCGCGGATGAAAGTGACGACCGTGGGGTTTGCTCACTATTCTGCCGCCTAGGTCGCCTCTATGGACGCGCTGGCGCTGCTCAGGACACTGTTCATATTTCTGCTGTGCCACAGAGCGTTATCTGAATAGTTTCATTTTAAATAACATGCGAATGTGCGCGTCTGGTGTGCCGCGTCGTGGCTCTGAGCGACCCATCCGGTGTATGACGCCCTTTAATTATAGCCTTAAGCAGGTCGTACACCAAAAGCGCCGCTCGGCGACACGCAGCGTCACGCCACGCAGCGGCATGCATTTCTGAATTCTAAACATAAGTTTCTATCAGGTGACACACACCGGCGCTGCAAGTGTGCGATACTTTCAACAGTCATGTGCTCGCCGTGTCGCGGTGCATCCGGTGTGTGATGCCCTTCAGTCAAAGTTAAGTTGGGCAGGAAATCGAAACTAATTTTCATGTGAAGCAACACGCCCCGAAAACAGCAAACTGTGTACACGCCCCCAAAATGACACTTTTTAACACATCATAATAAAAAATCTGAATTGTGTTTTGAACTGAACCTAAACTAGCACACTCAGAAGAACCATAATATTAATATTACATCTTAAAAAAAGGGGTAAAATAGGTGCCCTTTAATAAATACGAGTGGGTACGCCTTGAATAGCCAATTCTACATCTTGCATGTACAACCTGGGTCATGTCTATTTTCAAAACGGTAGTAATTATTTCATGTACTAATGGATTTACTACATACAATTTGTTGTTTGTACATTCATCCCATCCCATTCCATTTGCCATTTCGCATTAATGTACAAATCGAAAGCAGGTTCTGTATCAGAGACAGGACTTTTACTTTTCTGCTACATCCAACTGAATGATTTCTTTAGATGCTTTATCTGCTTGTTCATTCCAATCAATCCCATATGGCCAACAATCTTATATGCAATCATAAGATGATCAGTTTTCATTGACTCAAGTGCTTATAAGCATAGTATCTGAGCACATTTTAAAAATGACATTGCTCTTCCTTTTCTATTTGTTCAAGAGCAAAAAGTAATGCACAAACTTCCAACACAGGCTCATTGTGGATACGTACCCCTGTCTACATTTCTGGAGAGCATGAATTATAGCCAGAGGTACGTACGGCTGCATTTAGTCTTTATAATGAATGCTACGGGGTGGTATGACGCCTCTGATGGCTTCTGTTAGTTTTAATGCAACCTGCTGACCTCATACGTCCATACTGAAACTACAAACAAAAACTGTGAGCAGACATACCTCCAGTTATGTATTTCGCTGTCCCAAAGACCTGGAGACCTGGGTACGTATCTATAATGAGCCTGGGTTGCAACAAACTTCAGCTGTCAACATTGAGCTTTGTCCAGGAATACTCTTTCTGAAACACTGAACCAATCACTACTGCAGGAGATGTAGTCATGTATATTCATTACCCACTACTGTACTATGTTTTATACAATTCATATTTACTAATTCATATGCATCATTCTAATTGAAATATATGTAAACGGCACATATAAGGCCTATGTTTCCTTTACAAATATTATTGAGAATATTCCATATTCTATTCTGAATTAACAGTAAATTACTTACAAAAGCTAACACGTATTCTAATATCATATATAAATCATATGAATAAATAATGAGGGTATTTATTAAGAAATTTTATTTAATATTATTTATTAGGAAATGAAAAAAATCATATTTTAATAATAATATTAATAACATTAATGATGATGACGATTTTTATTGTTATTAATTAGGATATTATTTATTTATTTATTTATTTTTAAAGTCTACTTTTACAATTTGACACATGCAAACCACAGCACAAATGTTCTAACCAACAGGCCTATGTCATATACAGTACAGATACTTAATAAATAGCCTACTATAAATAAAAAAATTAATGTATGCTATGTTTTTTTTTTCACAAGGTTTGGAGACATAATTCTGCTTTTATTTATAATAATTTTTTAGGGAGTTTTCACATTTATTTGGAAAGGACAGTAGATGTTGCTGACAGGAATGTATTGGGAGCAGAGAGAGGGGAAGGATCGGCAAACGACCTAGAGCTGGGGATGGAACTCAGGTCGTTCTGAGCACCATGGTGCTATATGTCGGCACACTTAACCACTTAGCTATTGGCACTGACAAATTTCAAATTTAAAGGAGCGCAATTGTAAACATGAAGATCGCTTCAACCGAACTTTAAAAATGCTTTGAAAGCAAATTACATCTAAGAGTGATGATTTTAATGCTTTTTTTTATTCCAAGTTTAAATGTTAGAATGTTCTAAAGGAATAGGGCATAGGGGGGATAACTGGAAATAGAACACAGCCAGTAACAACAATGTGTCTAACTACAGCTTCAGAGGTGTAGTTGCAAGCATGGAAGTTTGCGACGCAGTTTGCGAATGTTCATTTAAATGACAGATTTTTGGAAACGCCAAATCAATTAGCTATATTTGTAACGACGCAACTTGCAACCTTAGTTGACGATGGTTTTCGGAAACACACACCTCACTTCCGCATTGCAAAATAAGGTGGAAAAGCTATTAATCTATTGTAATACAAGTATTGTCTAGTTTTCTTTTAGTTTGGCTAGAATAAAAAACAAATCTAATAGTTAAAACAGCAAAAGTCAACATTATTAGCCCCCTTTTTCTGATTGGCTACAGCAGTGGTTTCCATAGTAGGGGTTGCACAAAGAGAGCAAGGGGGGTCGCTTGGTAATTTAAAAAAAAAATTTAACACTTTATTTTGATGGTCCCTAATGCACATTTTGTTGACTAAATGTTACATTGCAACTGCATGCCAATTACTTCTCATTTGAATGTTAGTAGACTGTCTGCTTAATACCTATTTATACTGCTGCTTCAACAGACATTTAACTGACTATAAGAAACTTTGCAAGAACATGTCAACTTACACTAAACCCAACCCTAATCCCAACCCAGCAGTCTACTTATAATCTAATATGAATTAGTTGGCATGTAGATGCAATGTAACTTACTGTAAATGCAACAAATTGCACTAAATGGACCGTCAAAATTAAGTGATACCGTTAATTGTTACATAAAAACAACAAAATGCAAATAAAAGAAAATTCTATATTTTGCCCATTGTAATGAGGCCTCTGGGGTGGTTACCTCAGATTTAAGCCCAATCCCAATTCTACACCTTAGCCCTTCCCCCTACCCCTACCCCTCATTTTGTGCGTTCTCGTCAAGGGGTACTGGTGTCCCAATTCTCTTTAGCTTGAAGGCGTAGGGCTAAGGGCAAGGGGAATACACCCCTTCGAACAAAGATTTTTCAGGAGCACACTCAAAACGGAGGGGTAAAGAAAATTTCCCAAAATACACCTGCCACAACGGCAGTATTGCTGAACCCGGAAGTAAGGAGATCCACAAATTAGTATTTTGTTGTCATTATTACGAATTTTTATGACAAACAAACACATGTATTAATATATTCATAATCACGTTCGTGTTTTATTGTCATGCTTTTAAAAAAAATGCAAAAAAAAGCTAGCAACATTCTGACACTCGAACACCCTGTCAGAGCAGTCAAGTGGCTGAAAATGAGCTTTTAACTGTCTGGGATAATGTAAATGTTGTTTTCGTGTGTTTACATAGATAAATATGGCCACGCTGTAAATACACAGTACAGTTATGATCTTATTGCCACATTTGATCGTTATGATAACATAATATATGCTTCAAGTGATTTCCTGAAGATAAATACCAAAAAATAACACAACTGGAATAACTACAGCAGTCGCCTTCGTCTAATCTCATATGAGGCAAAAGATCACGATGACAAATGATGACGTGTGCAGTGTTGAAGTGCTGTCCCAATTCCCCTTAACCCTCAGTTGTAAGAGCCAAGGGGACGGGGTAGGGGTACAAAAATAGAATTGGGATTGGGCCTTTATGACACATCTATAGTGTCAGTTGCAAAACGAGTTTGTAATAAACTTTACAACACCTTTTCCGCACTCACTTACCTGTACATTAAAAATAAACACAGGTCACGAATGAACTTGGGGGATGATCTCTGAGTGGCGGTATCAAAAGTTAAACCAAGAATGGACTAGAGCTGTCCTTTAAACATTGTGCCCACCCATCTCATTGGGTGAATTTAAGGTTGAAATTAAACAAAGCAACAAACTACTATAAAAATATATAGTCTGTTGCATTTTTGTACTTATTATATTTTGTGTGTGCGTATGTGTGTGTAAGTTGTCAAAATATACCCATGTTTATATGCTCATGTGGCATGTGTGTGGCATTGCATGCATTGTTTATATATTTATAACCTCCTCCAGGGATAGTGGGGGTCACGAGTTACTGGCATTGTTATTCTCATGGTTGTGGGCTGTATATTTTGGGAAGCCCTGAGCTACAGAACAAACCACTGTTGTCCAGTGACTTGCCTCATTAATCATTGCCTAAATATCAATTTAAGCCTTTCAATTGAACTTTAAGGTGAATACTAGTAATCTAGTGCAATATTATGTACCGCCATTATGGCAAAGACAAAATAAATTAAAAGGTTAATAGTTCCTCTGTTAAACAGCGCTTGAAAAACATTTGAAAAAGAATAACCACAGCCATTTCACCCTGCAGCCCAGGACCGGTTACTTACTGAAGCTAAGCAGGGCTGAGCCTGTTCAGTACCTGGATGGGCGACCACATGGAAAAACTATGTTGCTGTTGGAAGTGGTGTTAGAGAGGCCAGCAGGGGGCGCTCAACCTGCGGTCTGTGTGAGTCCTAATGCCCCAGTAAAAGTGAAGGTGACACTACACTGTCATTGGGCGCCATCTTTCGTATGAGATGTTAAACCAAGGTCCTGACTCTCTGTGGTCATTAAAAAAATCCCATGGCACTTCTCGTAAAGAGTAGGGGTGTAACCTTGGTGTCCTGGCTAAATTCCCTCTCGGCCCTTACGATCATGGCCTCCCAATCATCCCTTATCCACCGAATTGGCTCTATCACTGTCTGTCTACTCCACCAATAGCTGGTGTGTGGTGAGCGCGCTGGCGCGGTTGTCCTGTGGCTGCCGTCACATCATCCAAATGGATGCTGCACACTGGTGGTGATGTGAAGTGCTTTGGGTGTATGGTCATACACAATAAATGCACTATATAAATACACATTACATTACAATACATTACAATAACAATTTCCACAGCAAGCCTAATATTGTGTTTGACAGTAATTGCACTACTGTATGTATAAATTCTAAAGCATCTCATAGTGAATTCAATTGAATCTTACTGCAATACAGGAGATACAAACCTGCCCTGTCAGATGGTAGAAACTATGAGCAGATGAACTCTGTCCTGAATGAGACGGCTGTGGGTGGGACGTCCCACTCAGAGAGGTCAACAACTCATCCAATCCGCTGGGCCGAGACCTGATGGGCTTCTGACACAGATAAACAGAGAGAGTGAAACAAACAAACACTCTCCTGTCCCACTTCTTCCGTTTACTAACATCTGGCCTAAATCTCTCTCACTCAATCTCTCTCTCTCTCTGCTCTCTCTCTCCTACTCTGTTTTCTTATGAGCAACAAAATTGAGTTCTATTATTTCTGCCCCCTCCCGAACACAGCGTTTGTCTGGAACAGAGAGAACTCTGGGTAAGAATGATGATGTTTGAGTGTTGGGTGTATGATCTCTATCCACTCTCTATCCACTAATCGCTTTTTCTAGGTCTTCATTTTCACTGGTGACAAAAACAATTTTCATCAGGAGGTGGAATTATAGGTGCGTGGAGAGTTTACTGTGTTTAAAGCATATTTAAAAATATTTGTTGAAGTGTTGTAGGTAAGATGATAATGAAACCCAGCGTAGTCCTTTAACTCAATCAGGCATGCAATTTACATTCACTTTTGTGTTAGAAAACAAATCATGCCCTCGTTTAATCACCCGTCACTTTTTCCAAACAAGTTTGAGTTCCTTTCTTCTGTTATTACCAGTGGTTAGTTAGTCAGTCACAAAAGAATTATTTTTTAAAATCTTACAAACCTGTAATCATTAACTTCCATAATATTTGATTTCCCACTCTACATGTTGATGGTTACATGTTTCCAACATTTTTTTAAATTGTTTTGGAACAAGTGAGAGTAAATGATGTAAGGATCTATTCATCTAAAAAAAATTGCCAGCATTTATTTCTGTGAATTATTAATATTATGCTCAATTCAGTTGACTTTTATTGATTCTTTTTGCAGCAAAGTTCGGTGTACATACCCACATACAAAATATACATACCCACATATACACATACAAAATATACATATCCACATATACACATACAAAAAATATACATACCCACATATACACATACAAAATATACATATCCACATATACACATACAAAATATA
>CAIGQZ010027068.1:5971910-6001504 GCA_903798205.1 Danio tinwini | reverse complement strand
GAAAAGGCCCCACAAGCTCATCTTTGATGATACCAGCCCAAACCAGTTCTCCACCTCCACCTTGCTGGCGTCTGAGTCGGACTGGAGCTCTCTGCCCTTTACCGATCCAGCCACAGGCCCATCCATCTGGCCCATCAAGACTCACTCTCATTTCATCAATCCCTAAAACCTTAGAAAAATCAGTCTTGAGATATTTCTTGGCCCAGTCTTGACATTTCAGCTTGTGTGTCTTGTTCAGTGGGGGTTGTTTTTCAGCCTTTCTTACCTTGGCCATGTCTCTGAGTATTGCACACCTTGTGCTTTTGGGCACTTCAGTGATGTTGCAGCTCTGACATATGGCAAAACTGGTGGCAAGTGGCATCTTGGCAGCTGCACGCTTGACTTTTCTCAGTTCATGGGCAGTTATTTTGCACCTTGGTTTTTCCACACGCTTCTTGCGACCCTGTTGACTATTTTGAATGAAACGCTAGATTGTTCGATGATCACGCTTCAGAAGCTTGGCAATTTTAAGATCGCTGCATCCCTCTGCAAGATATCTCACTATTTTTTACATCTCGGAGCCTGTCAAGTCCTTCTTTTGACCCATTTTGCCAAAGGAAAGGAAGTTGCCTAATAATTATGCACACCTGATATAGGGTGTTGAAGTCATTAGACCACACCCCTTCTCATTACAGAGATGCACATCACCTAATATGCTTAATTGCTAGTAGGCTTTCAAGCCTATACAGCTTGGAGTAAGACAACATGCATAAAGAGGATGATGTGGTCAAAATACTCATTTGCCTAATAATTCTGCACTCCCTGGAAATCAAAATGTACCCTTTCCTATTTTTATATGTATTTAATAGTGCTTGTTATGAACAATGTATCATTGTGCTCATTATTTTGTAAAAATTAGAATATTTAACTAAATGCCATAACCTTCCCTTTGAAAATAACTTTTCTTCACTTCTGGTCACATGTAATGGTTTTAAGGCAGGGCTATCGGTGCGTGTCTCGCTTTTGTCCATTCATCAATCTTCCTCCATTTTGTTAGAAACGCCCATCCACCAACAATCCAATCAGTTCACAAAGGACGAAATCATGCACCACCCTAATTCTTCGTTCTTTTTTCAGAACTGTTTCAATTGGGTGTACTTCACAATTTGAGATAAAGTGGACAATCTATAAGTTACATTTAATGCAGACTTTAAACACAAAGTTGGGTATAATATATACAAATTCAGCGGCTGGGTTCAAATACATATAATTTTTTTTCTAATTTTTGAGTTTCTCCATATTTTACCTAACATTAACAAAGTATTTTTAGAGTATACTTTAGAGTAAACAAAGACACATAATACCTGACAAGCAGAGGAAAGTCAAGTACTTCTTATTGCGGCCTGTGAGGGAAAGTCCTGTCTTCTTCATCCTCCTCCTCACCTCAATGGAAACCAGTAACTTTTCATCTTTTGGGACAAAGATCTCACGGCTGATGGCTGACTGGATGTTCATCTTCAAAATGCCTTGCAAATCAACATGAACGGTAACTTTTGTGTTGGAACTGACAACTGTATTTTTAGAAAGCCATTTAACATAATTGATTGCATTAACATAATTAAATCATTTAGTGACAAACACGCCCTGTACTTTTTCTTCTTTCAACACAAGTAAATGCAGACAAATCCAACATTGGATTATATATATATATATATTAAGGCTGTCAAAATTAGCGCGTTAACGCACCAGATTAATTTGAAATATTTAACGCGTTAAAAAAAATTAACGCATTTAACGCAGTTGCAGTTTTTTTTTTTTATTTCCTGTTGTGGCCGACGTGTGTTCAGGGCCGGCGAGTCCGTAGAGGCGACCTAGGCGGCCGTAGAATAGTGAGCGAACCCCCCCCCCCGGTTCTTACTTTTATCCGCGACACCCACCCCCTCCCTCCCGGTCCTTCCTTTCATCCGCGAACCGGTCACTTTTTATTTCACTTTTGAGTTGAGGGCGGGCGGCATGATTGCCGTTCGCCTAAAGAGCCAGTTCAGCTTCCTCCAGCTCTGCGTGTGTTTAATGTGCAAAGAAATATGGATAAAACCAAGGAAGCGCTTTTAGAAGGAAAGTTTCAGTATAAAACAACTAAGGTTGCATCACCTGAAGGGAGTGCGCTGTATTGTGCTCGCTCTCTCTCTCTCTCTCTGTGTGTGTGTGTGTGTGTGTGTGTGTGTGTGTGTGAGAGAGAGTGCGTGCGTGCTGTGCCCTGATAATGTCAATAGACTGGACTGTCTTAGCAACTTGCTAAATGTTAAGGAGGACTGAGCAAAATTGTTTCTACTTTATAATTAATGTTCTCAACTCGCAATACAACTTTACAATGAATACAATTGTTTGTAATTAATACTTTATTATTATTATTTTCCAATTTCCATATTTGCAATGCCTGCATTTTGGATTTTTTTATTCGTGATTAATCATGATTAATCACAAAAAAAGGTGTGATTAATTAGTTAATTTTTTTAATCAATTGACAGCCCTAATATATATATATATATATATATATATATATATTGATAACACGGCCATTGAGTTGGTTGATATTTAAGTTGGGTTGAAGCAACCAAGAATTTTTAGAATGTACTATATATTATTTTAAGGACAAGGATTTATTCAGGAAGAATGTGTCAAATGTATTAGATAAAAATTAAGCATTTTTATTATGTACCAAAAATATTTTGATTGTTGTAAATTCAAACTTTTGAAACATCAAACAATCCTGAAAAAAAATCACAATTTCCGCACAAAAAAAAAAATGTTTTCCACTTTCATAATAATAATGAAACAAGATTTCTGAAATGTCTGACTAGAAATTCTAATGAATTATGTCTAAAGAAATGTTTAAATAAAATGCGATTTTGAGGTAAGTTTAAATGCTAATAATATATTTTATAGTTTTTCATCATCACAGTTAAATTGGTCATCAAAGCCTGAATTAAAGGTCTTGATTCATGTGGATTCATTTTATGATGCCTTGATGACTATTTTGGATCTTTAAAGTTATGGTCACACTTTACAATAAAGTTTATTAGTTAATGCATTTACTAACATGAACAAACAAAGAACAATACATTTACTACAGCATTTGTTCATGTTAGTCACGTTAGTTAATGAAAATACAGTTGTTCATTATTAGTTCATGTTAATTCACGTTGCATTAACTGATGTTAACAAGCATGAACTTGGATGTTAATAATGCATTAGTGAATGTTGAATTATGATTAATAAATGCTGTACAAGTGTTGTTCATGATTCGTTCATGTTAGTAAATGCATTAACTAATGAACCTTATTGTAAAGTGTTACCAAAGTTTTGAATAAATTAACTTTCAATGGAGGGACAGAAACCTTTAAAAATAATCAATAATAATCTCAATTTTGAAGCTAAACTTAAGCTTATTTCGTTTGCAACCACATGGGGACAATTATAACAGCTTACTTTGCTCTGAACTTTCCCTTTAAGATAAATCTAGATACTTATGACAACTTTTATTTTGGGGTGGGCTATCTTTTAATAAAAAAAATAGCATTCTATCATAATTTACTCTCACTCCACTTGATTTAAAGTTGTTTATTTATTTTGCTGAAGACCAAATTAGACATTTTAAAGAATGTTGGAAACTGTTGGCCATTGACTGCCATAGTATTTTTCAATGTCAATGGCTACCAGCTTCCAACCTTTTTCCTATGAAAAAAATAAACGTATAAAAATTGGGATAACTTGAGGGTGAGTAAACGGCAAGTAAACTTTCATTTTGTGAGTGAACTATCCCTTAAGTTTGACATCTATAAGAATAGCATATAAGTATACATTATTATTATTATTACTTTTTTAAAATTCAGGCTAAAACATTTTGCTAGTTCATCTGTTGCTTTCATTTTTTTTCCAACACAGACCAACTTCTGTTCATAAAAACACAAATAACTTTAAATAAGCAGATAAATCTACAGACCTTCTGCTTGATCTTCAGTCGATGTCTTCCTTCTTGGAGCCCAGAAGAGCAGTGAGAAGTTGGCAGCAGATCAGTGTGTGAGCGCCTCAAGCCATCTTTATCCTGCACAGAGTGTAATGAAAGTCCTCTGGGCGTGTGGAAAGGCCCAGAGAAAACCCACAGGCTGTGTGCTTTGTCCTAGTGAACTCCCTACTGAGACAGCACTATAAGGATCATAAAGACATCTGAGCTCGCTGTGGTCTAAGCCAGCAGCTAGAATATGAGACAGAGCCACACACACACACACACAAAAAATAAACTGGATTGCCATTGACTATATAAATTAATCTTTGAAAGCCAATTGTAGGCATGTTGTGGCAAAACTTTCTGTATTAATACTTTTTTTTCTGAAATATTTTCTGGAGTTTAATCAAGCCATCTTAGACAGGAATATAGCATGTAGACAGACAGACAGACAGATACAGTGCATCCAGAAAGTATTCATAGCGCTTCACTTTTTTCCACATTTTTTGTTACAGCCTTATTCCAAAATGGATTAAATTAATTTATTTTCTCAAAATTCTACACACGATACCCCATAATGACAATGTGAAAACAGAGTTTTTGAAATTGTTGCAAATTAATTAAAAATAAAAAAACCTGAAAAATCACATGTACATGAGTATTCACAGCCTTTGCTCAATACTTTGTTGATGCACCTTTGGCAGCAATTACAGCCTCAAGTCTTATAAATATGATCCCACAAGCTTGTCTTTGGGAATTTTCCCCCATTCCTCTTTGCAGTACCTCTCAAGCTCTATCAGGTTGGATGGGAAGCGACGGTGTACAGCCATTTTCAGACCTCTCCAGAGATGTTCAATAGGATTTAGGTCTGGGCTCTGGCTGGGCCACTCAAGGATATTCACAGAGTTGTTGTAAAGCCACTCTATTGATATTTTGGTGGAGTGCTTTAGGTCATTGTCCTGCTGGAAGATGAACCATAGCCCCAGTCTGAGGTCAAGAGCACTCTGAAGCAGGTTTTCATTCAGGATGTATCTGTACATTCGGCATTCATCTTTCCCTCTATCCTGCCTAGTCTTCCAGTTCCTGCTGCTGAATAACATCCCCACAGCATGACGCTGCCACCACTATGCTTCTGTAGGGATGGTATTAGCCTGGTGATGAGCGGTGCCTGGTTTTCTCTAAACGTAACTCCTGGCATTCACTCCAAAGAGTTCAATTTTAGTCTCATCAGACCAGAGAATTTGGTTTCTTATGGTCTGAGAGTTCTTCAGATGCCTTTTGACAAATTCCAGGCAGGGAGTCACTGGCCACTCTACCATACAGGCCTGATTGGTGGATTATTGCACAAAATGTTATCTTTCTGTAAGGTTCTCTCTCCACAGAAGAATGCTGGAGCTCAGACAGAGTGACCATCGGGTTGTTGATCACCTCCATGACTAAGATGTCCGGCCAGCTCTAGGATGAGACCTGGTGGTTCCAAGCATCTTCCACTTACAGATGATGGAGGCCACTGTGCTCACTGGAACTTTCAGAGCAGCAGAAATGTTTTCTGTAAGCTTCCCCAGCCTTGTGCCTTGAGATAATCCTGTCTCAGAGGTCTAAAGACAATTCCTTTGTCTTCATGCTTGGTTTGTGCTTTGACATGCACTGTCAACCCTGGGACCTTATATAGACAGGTGTATACCTTTACAAATTATGTCCAATCAACTGAATTTACCACAGGTGAACTCCAATTAAGCTGCTGAAACGTCTCAAGAATGATCAGTGGGAAAAGAATGTACCTGAGCTCAATTTAGAGCTTCACGCCAAAGGCTGTGAATACTGATGTACATGTGATTTTTCAGGTTTTTTATTTTTATTAAATTTGCAACAATCCATTTTGGAATAAGGCTGTAACATAAAAAAATTTGGAAAAAGTGAAGCGCTATGAATACTTTCCAGATGCAGTGTAGATATATATTTTAATTTCATGGGACCTTTAAGGGAAAACAAGCTACAGAGCCTCGTGTGGAAAAACATAATTAGTGCAACACCTGAGTTGTCACTTGAACAGGACCTGTCTGACAAAGTAAACCAAAATATCCTTGATCGATAGATAGATAGATAGATAGATAGATAGATAGATAGATAGATAGATAGCTGGTATGAAACAATGATTGACTCAGAATCACCTCCAATTTTGTGGCCATGGTGCTCAACTGGAAAAGGGTAGCTTGTCATCTCCATGTTGGAGGACAGTTCTTGCCCTAGATGGTGGAGTTTTAGGTTTTTGTTCACAGGTGAAAGAAGAATGCAAAAGAGATTGACAGATAAAGCGGTGCAGTGGCAACAGCAATCCAGTTGATGTACTGTTTTTTACAGTAAAGATGTAGTAAAAGCTATGTTTACCAATAAATCTCAATCAATCCTAGTCTCATCTATGCTCGTGAGCTTTGGGTCATGACTGAAGGACAAAATCTTGGATATCCCTCGGAAGGAGACCCCAGGAAAGACCCAGGACATGCTAGAGGGAGTACAGTTGCAATCAGAATTATTCAACCCCCTGATTTATTAGCCCCCCTGTTTATTTTTTTCCCCAATTTCTGTTTAACGGAGAGCAGATTTTTTCAACACATTTCTAAACATAATAGTTTTATTAACTCATCTCTAATAACTGATTTATTTTATCTTTAACATGATGACAGTAAATAATATTTGACTAGATATTTTTCAAGACACTTCTATACAGCTTAAAGTGACATTTAAATGCTTAACTGAGTTAATTAGGTTAAGTAGGCAGGTTAGGGTAATTAGGCAAGTTATTGTATGATGAGGGTTTGTTCTGTAGACTATGGAAAAAATAAATAGCTTAAAGGGGTTAATAATTTTGACCATAAAATGGGTTTTAAAAATTCAAAACTGCTTTTATTTTAGCCAAAATAAAACAAATAAGACTTTCTCCAGAAGAAAAAAATATTATCAGACATACTGTGAACATTTCCTTGTTCTGTTAAACATCATTTGGGAAATATTTAAAAAAGAAAAAAGAAATCAAAGGGGGTTGAATAATTCTGATTGCAACTGTATGTCTCTCAGCTTTGCCTGGGAATGCCTTGGGATCCCTCCAGGGGAGCTGGAGGAAGTGTCTGGGGAAAGGGATGTCTGGAGCTCCTTGCTGAGCCTGCCGTTCCCCGCAACCCAGCTTTGGATAAGCAGCGGAAATGGATCAATAGATTTTTTTTATTGCCCAATTCACCTTTAGCGCATGTCTTTGGACTGTGGAGGAAACCGGAGCACCTGGAGGAAACCCACACAAACATGGGGAGAACATGCAACCATGACCCAGCCGAGGCTCGAACTAGTAACAATTTTGCTGTGAGGCAACACCGCTACCCAATGCCCCACCACGCCAACCCCAGAAGCCTTTTAAGTTAAATAATTTACATTTCTTGGCAAAATGTAAAGACTTGCTTATTTAGAACATGTATTTTGTTAAACTTTTTTTGTAATTAATTGTGGACCGCATAACAAACGTTACAGTGATAGTTCACAAACATCTACTCACAAACCTTCAGATTTTTATTTTATTTTATTATGTTGAACACAAAAGAAGATATTGCTTAAAATGTTGCAAACCAGTAACCATTGACATATTGGTTTTTCCTACTATGGAAGTCATTTGTTACTAGTTTGTAACATTCTTCAAAATATCTTCTTTTGTGTTCAAAAGAAAAAAATACTCATTAGATTAGAAAGATTAGGTTTAGAAAGACTTCAGGGAGTAAATAGTGAGTGCATTTACAGATTTTCTCAGTCGCTTTGGTGCATTTCTCACAACACTATTTACATTTAAATTAATGCATTTCAACAGTTAATGCACTTCTCAAAACAATTAGTCATTTGTGCACATCACAGTAGCAGTTTCTCATTCCTTCCAACAAATTGCAAATGCGTTTGGACATGCATCTTCATACAACTCTCTGCTGTTTATAACATTATCATTTGCTTATGTCATGTCAGTCAAAATGAACTAAACTTGTGGATTCTGAATAGTCATTCCATATAAAGCTAATAGTCCTTATTTCATTACTTGAGTCATTACATACAAAAATGTTGAAGTAGTTGTCAAAATCTTGCAAATTTTATTTAAAAACTTTAAATCTTTTTTTTTCTGAAAATGTCTTCTAAATTGAACATTTGATGAATGATTTACAGACCTGTGTGTGTTGTAGGTTCAGTTCCAATATGTGCTGCAATATTGTTTACAGTTGTGCACAGCTCTAGCCAAAGGGAGTTTATGTTTGTTGTAAATAAGGGTGTATTTATTCTTTTGCACAATGCTGTGAATATATTAGAATTGCAAAGAGCAAATGCAGTAAAAATGTGAAACATACATATTCAGTGTCTTGTACTCAGATACCTCATTAAATGCAGTGATGTCTAACTTTACTGTAGTTTTCAAATGGCTGTGCAAATAGTATACAGTGCTGTCAGGAAGTGTCACCTAAATCAGACTTTTTTTGCATTGGAAAAAATGTAGAGAGTAAAGTGTCATAATGAAAACATGACAAAGCCATTTGACTGTCTTGTTCATAAACAATGGTGTCAGGACTTTTCATTTTGATGACACTGACACTTTCATTGACATGAATACTTGCTTTTGAGGAATGAGCTCTCCATTTTGAGCAAGTGACCCGCTTTTGCAGGTTATCCACTAGGTTTTGCAGTTTGTACTAATTGTTTTGAGAAATGCATGAACTGTTGTGCAAATGTAAATGGTGTTGTGAGAAATGCACCAAAGCCACTGAGAAAATTGTAAATTATTGGTCAAACTATCCATTATTTCTAAAGCTGCATGCACAAAATGAAAAAAAAGGAAAAGAATAAGAATTTGGGTGTCACAGTGGCGGAGTGGGTAGCACGATCGCCTCACAGCAAGAAAGTCGCTGGGAAAGTTCGAGCCCCATCTGGGACAGTTGGCATTTCTGTGTGGGGTTTGCATGTTCACCCCGTGTTTGCTTGGGTTTCCTCCGAGTGCTTTCATCTGCTGTGTAAAACATATGCTGGATAAGTTGGTGGTGCGTTCCACTGTGGCGACCCCTGATGAATAAAGGGACTAAGCCGAAAAGAAACCGAATGAATGAGAATTGCAACATTGAACTTTTTTCACACTAGTGTCTCATTAGTTATACATTTTAAGCATACCTGCCAACACTCCTGTTTTTCCCGGGAGCCTCCCGTATTTCAGACCCACCTCCCGGTTTGTCATTTCTCCTCCCGGAATGTCAACCCCTTCCCCTGGTCCTCAGGTGATTGGTACAATCTGGTAACACCCCATTTACATGGGGCTTCACGTCAACGCTTGACAGAGGGTGTGTCTAAAGTTAAGGCTGACGCGATCGTCATATCAGCGTCAGCCAATAAATTTAGCCAGCAATCGGCTACTGTCTGAGCTGGTGTATTTGCATACAGTGATCTGATTGGCTGGCGCTTCCATTGGCGCTTGAAAAGTTGAGAAAGTCCCAACTTCTGCAGCGATCAACGCCACTGAAGCGGTGCCGACAGATCCACAATGCAGTTCAACAACGCCAGACGTCACCCATTCAAAGTGAATGGGAAGCGTTGAAGCTGACGCCTCCTGTGAATGAGGCGTAACACCGGCGGATTACCGACAGACCAGGCACCCCTTCCAGTCGCTCTGCTCAACCCCCTAACACCCCCCCTCTCTCGGATTTTCAGAGACAAATGTTGGCAGGTATGATTTTAAGTGTACACTTAGAATCTTCACATCCACTGCAAGAATTGGACAAAATACAGTACTGTAATGAAAATAGTAAAGCAGTCAAATGCATTGACCCCAAATGAGTGCACAAGCACTGTTGCTGCGTCCCAATTCACATACTATCTATCCTAAGTAGTATTTGAAAATAGAATTAGGTGGCGCAGTAGGTAGTGCTGTCGCCTCACAGCAAGAAGGTCGCTGGTTCGAACCTCGGCTGGGTCAGTTGGCGTATCTATGTGGAGTTTGCATGTTCTCCCTGCAATCGCGTGGGTTTCCTCCAGGTGCTCTGGTTTCCCCCACAGTCCAAAGACATGCGGTACAGGTAAATTGGCTAGGCTAAATTGTCCGTAGTGAATGAGTGTGCATGGATGTTTCCCAGAGATGGGTTGCAGCTGGAAGGGCATCCGCTGTGTAAAACAAATGCTGGATAAGTTGCCAGTTCATTCCGCTGTGGCGACCCCAGATTAATAAAGAGACTAAGCCAAAAAGAAAATGAATGAAAATAGAATTAGTATGTCCCAAATCATAGTATGTCGAAAAGAGTATGCCAAAGGTTCCCGGATGGTTTACTATTTCCGGTCAAAATGTTAAGTGTAGAAGCGTCCATACTCTGACCGCTGATATTGCCCACAGTGCATTGTGCGTTGGACGTGAAATCGATTAGTACTACAAACATGGGTGAAAAGTTTAAACGAACTACAAACATGATAGACGCGCAAGACCAGCCGTCAAGTAGAGAGACTTCGGTAAAGATGTTTGTATGACTGTTAACTAATATCTTGCCCACTGGAAAAAAATTTAATCACATTTTCTGTTATATTTCATCTGCAACAACAATACTGAACTTATATAAAGACATGTTTGGACATTAACGTCTAAACCCTGCTGAAAAATCCAGCTTAAACCAGCCTAAGCTGGTTGGCTGGTTTTAGCCGGTCGACCAGCCTGGTTTTAGAGGGGTTTTGGCCTTTTCCAGGCTGGTTTCCAGCCATTTCCAGCCTGGTCTTAGCTGGTCAGGCTGGAAAATTACCAGCTTAAACCAACTTGACCAGCCTGATTTAAGCTGGACATAGCTGGTTTTGGCTGGTCAAGCTGGTCAACTCCCAGCCTGACCAGCAAAGACCAGGCTGGAAATGGCTGGAAACCAGCCTGGAAATGGCCAAAACCCCTCTAAAACCAGGCTGGTCGACCAGCTAAAACCAGCCAACCATCCTAGGCTGGTTTAAGCTGGATTTTTCAGCAGGGAATGCATAAATATCCAAACACCTGAGGAGATTTCTCTGCATGAAAGACTCGTGAATGGCAGATTAACCTGCTGCTGCTTCTCCATTAAGGTAGGAAATTAAATGCGACAGAAATGTGGACGATGTGTGGAGGATTGGCAGGGCTCATAACTAAGCAACACAACGATCTGTTAATGAGGTAGTGTGTACCAAAGCTTGCATACTCTTCTGTTACACACAAAAGTATGTATTTGTCCTTCACAAAAAAGTACATACTTTTAGGGTGTAGTATAAGTATGCGGATTGGGACGCAGCAATAGTGTTTCTTTACAAAGAGGCATCGCCATCTATTGGCCTGACATGAATAATGCAGCTTTTAAACTTAGTTGTTGACGATGTAATTATCTGCAGGTAGATGAAACGATTCACTAATGCAATGAAAAAACTTTCCCGTTTTAGTGCATAGAAATGAACCCTAAGTTTATTGACCTGCAGCTGTTTATTGGATCATACCCCCCATTTGAGAACAACGGCTGTAGTGTCCACAAAATGATGACTCATTGTGTTCGGCTTAAGCTACCCCTCAGAGATGAATGAAGTTGTAGCTGCTGTATTGTTTTCCACTTCCATCAACGTCCACAGCAACACTATTAACTAAAGTCAACACAACTAAAGGATGAGTCAAAGCAGGCGGTCAATATCAATTTTAATGAAAAACACGAGGTTCATAAAAGAGGAACAGCTCGGTGTCGACTGAAGCTAAACATGAAGAGACGCCAGTTCTGATATGTGTGCACGCAATGCGGACACCTCCCTCTGAAGACTGGCCTAAATGAACACCTCACATCGGCTAAGTTTATTGGCACATCCAAGGGTGAGGTAAGGAGAAATGTTAAGTGCTTTTCTCTCGTCATCATAAAGGCATGGGGGTGTTGCTTTGCAGGATTATTGTAAACAAATCATACAAAATTATTACATAAAACATGGGCGTAACACAAAATGAGGGTTATTTCAAAATGACAATGCGGTGCTGTAAAACATTACAAAACAACATAACAAGAAACAGATATAACAACAACATGTCAATGACATAAAAGAGAATGCCACATATGAAAAATATTAAGTGTGTCGACCTGGAAATAAAGAGGAGATCCAGTTGTAGGGATTTTAGTCTAACAGCTTCAGTGGAAAACATCCAAGACTTTCTCTTTCATGCATCTTAAAGCATAAACTCTAATTCATGGAGATCATAGCAAAGAGAGTGCATTCAAATATGCAGTAAATTTAAGTGTCTGTCATGCGGGTTTAAAGGAGAAATAATGCCTCAGTATATCAGAAAAAGACAAAGGAACAAGACTGAAGATGTATTTAATGTTCAGCCCAAAAAATAAATAAATTGATTATTTCTTTGCTGTGTTTCAACCCCATTTCTTCAAATGCAAACAAACTCAGAGTTTACAGATTTTCTACGTGGTTATTTTTGCTGTACCCAGATCTCACATCCAGTCAGTTGAGCTTGGATCACTCTCATATGCAGTCTTTAACCACATCAATTGAATATAGTTGACTTAAATCAAGGTTCCTTCATGAAATATGCATTTCTTATGATTTATCTTGACTGAAAAACAAGAGCTCAAGCAAATGGCAACATTTTAGGAAAGAAATCGGTAACACTTTATAATAACTACACACTATGAACCATTTATTAAGCATTAGCAAATAGTGAATTCATTATTTGTTAGTCGTTAACTCTACATTAACAAACGTTAGTAAGCAGTTTATAACTGCTGTATTCTTGACTTACAACCACATTTATAATGTGCTTAATAACTACGTTCATACTTAGTTAATGATTTATTTTTCATTACTAAATTAAGTATTGCATTATTAACAAACCAATTATTTAAGCATTGTTGATTGTTTTTTGAGATGATTCAGAATGAGTTAGTAAATGATTAATAAACTATTAAAATTAACATTTATAATTTTTATTATTTAGGCATATACTAAGTTAATTTGTATGTTAATAAATGCTTTATTAACTCAACCTCATTCAGTTTTGTGACCTAATCTAAAGGGACTATTTATGCTTTATAAATCCCATATAAATGACAATTAAAGGCTCAGTTAAATTCTAAACAGGAAAACAGAATATAAACAACATTAATTTCTATTCATTTGAAGATCCACAAATGAAACTGTATTAAATAAAAATAAATCTTTGCAACCTTATCTAAAATAAAATCACTGAGAAGTTCAAGCATTACATCCTATGATATTGTAAAATTATTATATTGTTGTTGTTTTATAAAATTTTATGTCGTATTTTGACACTCCTGTTACTCAGCGATGTTTAAACTTTACAGTAATTTTACTTTTTAGATAAGATTGCAAAGATTGTTGTTCATTTGATATCGAGCCTTTAATTGTCATTTATAAGAGATTTATAAAGCATAGATAGTCCTTACTTTAGATTAGGTCACAAAACTGCATGAAGTTGAATTAATAAAGCAATCATTAACATACATAGTACCCATTACTATATGCCTGAATAATAAGATATATAAACGTTGATTTCAATAGTTTATTAATCATTTACTAACTCATTCTGAATGATCTTAAAAACCACAAACTACTCTTAAATACAACTGGTTTGTAAATAATGCAATACTTAATTTAGTAATGAAAAATAAATTATGAAAGTACAATTTATAAGTACATTATAAATGTGGTTATAAGTCAAGAATAGAGCATTTGTAGCTGCAATTATAAACTGCTTACTAACATTTATTAATGTAGAGTTAATGCTTAGCAAATAATGAATTCACTAGATGCTAATGCTTAGTAAATGATTCATAGTGTGTAGTTATTATAAAGTGTTACCAAGAAAGGCTTATATCGCAGTTGGTTTCTCACATAAAGTTAGGAATATTTGACCTTTTATGAAACAAAACCTTAAGTCTCAGCTGGTGTTTGTTATTATTAGATAAAACTAAAACCATACACAAAAAAATGATAGCTGAAATTAAATGAAATCATTTTTAAAGTACTACAATGTGCTAAAATACTTAAAATGATTAAAAACTAAATATATAAAAAGTATATTTACATAAATATGACAAAGACTTGCAACAAAATGACTAAAATAAACCCAGAAACTAAAATAAATAATTGTGTTATAGCTATCCACAATAACGGATAATATTCAAATATAACTATGCTATGTAGCTCCTCATTTGTTTCACTGAAGAAGCATGGATTTGAAACAGCGTGAAGGGAAATGAATAATGCCGAGGCAGGGTGAATTTTTTGGGTGAACCTTATCATTTACTGACGGTTGTTTTTCTAATAGATCCATCAGGTTCATATGCACTTGCTCCCATTGACGCTCGATTCAACATTTGGCCGTCTAATTAATGTAAACATATGTTAATGCTTAGTTTATATATATATATATATATATATATATATATATATATATATATATATAAAATAGAATAAATAAAAACAAAATAATTAAAACTATGAATTTTTTGGCAAGGAAATAGATCACACCAGACACCTTCCTCTAAAAACCCTTCTGATTGTGCAATTCAGTTCAATTCCTCCAAGTCAGTGAGCCATACCAAGTTCATACACATCGGTCGATATGAAAAGTTTCGTCAAAGTGTGAATAGTCTGAAGTTACTAGTAGGATCATTAACACCATTTCATCAAACAGTCCTAGTTGGGGGGAGGTAGAGGAAAACGGGAGTCTCCTCGATGGATGTGCTTCTGAATGAAGGAAAAACAGGACAGGGTCTCTGATGCACAGTGAATGAGGTCTGCTAAACTAAATTAAGAGGGTGATCGAGGGTGAGAGTTCGTCTGTGAGTGTGTGTTAGGATTCGGGATTGTCCTCTGCCATGTCATTGGCTTCGTTTGGCCTGTACAAGAACGTCAGCAGAAACAGAGCCACGTCGTGCGAGCACCAATAGGCTGTGTGTGACGTCACAGCTGACCAGTAGCGGCTTTCCACCAGACCCTCCCGCAGCTCAAAGTCAATGCGCTTCTCCAGCTCCACTGCAACACAGGAACAACACAGATGACATATAGGCCTGGAGAGTTTCTTTAAACAAATCTGACTGAAGATCTTCTTGGAAGCTGCTTGCAAATCAGACTCAGGCTGTTTTTACCTGGTATTAACATATTTACAGTGATTGGGCCACAAGTGGTAAGCCGAAACATAATATAGTTAATATGTCGCTTGAACATGCAATTGAAACACTCAAAAACTTGTGTTCAGACTTTTGTTAAAGGGGTGGTCCACTACGATATCATATTTGAAACTTTAGTTGATGTGTTATGTAGCTGTGTGAACATAAACAGCATCTCTGAATGTAATATGCTCAAAGTTCAGTGAAAAGGGAGACATTGGCTTATACAGAGTTAGCTTAGCAAACAAAGCGAACGATATTTAGGGACTACAAAAATACATCCGGGTTAGTAAAATCAGAAATGCTTCAGGTTACGCGCATTCACCACGCGCATACACCTTGCGCAGCAAAGGGGCGCCGTAATGTTATAGCAAAGAAAGCTAAAATGCCGTCCAAATGCTGCTATTTCCACAGAGCTTCTTCTGTTTCTGTATTTGGGCCTCCAAAGGACACGACACAAAGAGAGAAGAGCTCACAGTTTAATTTTAATTATGTTCCAAAGAATTACAAAAACGATATAGCTAGCATTTGACAAAGGAGACCTTTCAGAATCTTTCCCAGTCTAGTGCTGAATTTGGCGAAAAACTCCTCAAAGAAGGAGCAGCTCCAACCATAATAGATGAAGCTGTGGATTGTGAGCAACATCAATGTAAGCAATGTAAGTATTTTTATTTGTTAAAATTTATTACATGAATGTAATAGTAGTGTCTAGCGTTAATGGTATGTTGTAGCAAGGACGTAACAAGGATGCAAACAACAGGAAATGCTGTTTGGCACCGCTAACAATTTAGCTATAAATTTATATTTATCAGTCAAACCACTGTAAATTCCCACAATCTTCAGCAGCGCTGTAGTGTCTCTCTATGCTGCTGCTTTTCGCTCTCCATCTTAATTAATGAACTCGCATTCAAGAGTTCACACTTAGATAATGCTTGACTATATTAGCTAGTTTGGCATGCTGTCCCGGGAGAGAACCCTGAGCTCAGAGATAGGTGAGCCCAAGGCTCCCGCCTGGTCAATAAGAATTAGGAAGGATACGAGATCAGGTAGTTCTCGATAACTTCCTGTGAATAGACCACCAATTATGTTAGTTTGTACTTAGTAAGTGCTTATGACTTTAACTGTAGTTGCATATTTTTGAGTGTGGGAGGAACCAAAGTACCTGGGGAAAACCCACGCGAACACGGGGAGAACATGCAAACTCCGTACAGAGAGTGTCGACTGGTTCAGCTAGCGTTGAACCAACTCAACTTCCTTGCTGTGGGGCAACAGTGTTAACCACTGAACCACCATGTTGCTCGAAATCTAAACTGAGGAGGAGGGAGAAGGGATGGATGGGGGGGGTCCAAAGAGAAGATGAAGAATGAAGTTTAGGCTGGATATTTATATTAAATTTGAAATAATCCGATTGGCTAGTTAGTGATGGGTGATAGGGATCAGCTGTAGTCAATCCTATCGAAATTAGTTTTTGAAACTTCACAAAGATATGTAAATGTTTCATATTACTTACACATGCTTATTCTGAATATATGAAAGACAGTTGTCAGATTTTATTTTAGAGAGCAGGCATGAGGTTTATCTTTTTAATTTTCTGTCTGATTCAGGCTCAAACTTATATGGCTAACAGCTACTCTGACTGACAGTATTTACACAGCAGAGGCAAAGCGCGTGCTTGTAGGGGCGCATCGCTTTTTCTGGTGACGTGGAGCCGATCAGCACGTTATGTTAGCTGACCAATCAGAGCCTCTTGAGGGCGAGCTTTCATTTGTCGTCTGCATGTTAGCTGAGTAGCAGTATATAATCAAAGATATATGAAAAATTTGCGTGATTTTTTAAAAATTTTTTACAAATAAAGCATGAGCACACATTGCTTTGCATCTTATAAACACAGCCAAGCCTAAAAAATACACTCTGGACCACCCCGTTAAGACGCTTCCCTTTTATTTCCTCACTATAGTAGGGCTGCATGATATTGGAAAAATCTGATGTTGCGATATTTTCCTGCGATAAATATTGTGATGTAAATACACATGATAGCTGAATAGCTCTATTTGACGGTTTTCTAGGGAGTCTTAACAATATTCAGGTACAGAAATTGAATAATGCTTTTCTCATTTCTAATCCAAATATCTAGAAAAAGTCTTTAAAGTAAAAATATTGCTTTATTTTAAAATTCACATTAAATAAAACAAACAATTAAGATTAAGAAATTATTTTTGCTTTGAAATGTAGATATTTGGACTAGAAAATGTTTTTTTTTTTTTTTGCATAAATCAAATAAATTTAGTATAAATACAGTGATTAAATACAATTCTGTAGCTACAGGTCAACTATAATCCAGACTTAACATTGCATATCTTTGCGATGTGACTATTGCGGACGTTAGTGATGCGCGGATGTCGATTATATCCGCGGGCGCTGTGGATAATCCGCGGGTCGGGTAATACAAAAATACATTATGATTAATTGCGGGTGGGTCACGGGTCATAGCAGTTGACCAGCAAAAAAGCAAAAAGTGGACTTCGCAGAATGTGAAAAAGAGAGAGACGGCCAAAATAATGGATGAAGTGCAAGAGTACAGTGATAACTTTCAATTAGAGAAGTCATCAGAGGAAAATCTGCTATCATTCTGGGAGAAACAAGATCACTTATTTACACGACTGCAGCACCTTGCAAAGAGAAGCTTATGCATTCCTGCAACATGCGGTGCGCGCAAACTCTCATTTAGTGCAGCCTCAATCCAGGCACAGTACTGTAGGCTAGATGCTATTCTGTTTTTGTACAGTGCAAAGAAAAAGGCCAAGTAAACATAACATAGCTGCTGTTTAGGCTGAAGTGGCACCGTTTTTGTTATCTTTTTCCTGTATATGTAAAAGCTGATTCTGCTGTTAATAACGAACGATCCACGGTGACCTATCATCTCGCTTAAAACAAAGAATTAGAATTATTAAAGTGTCGATCGGGTGCGGATATATATATCAGATAAAATAATATGTGCGGGCGGGTGGCGAGTGGATGATTAGAATGAAGGAGCGGATACAGGTGACATTTCAGAAGATCCGACAATCTCTAGCGGACGTGCACATTGCGATATCGATGCTGAAAGGATATATTACAGCCCTACTGTACAGTACTGTGCAAAAGTCTTGAAGGTCCTGTGAATTGAAAATAAGTTTTTATAGCTGTTAGTATGTTAGTCTTAGGAATATCTATAATCGAGAATGCTCCAAAACAGTGACAAATTTCACATTAAGAAGATCTAAGCATCTAAAGCTTGCAGTTTGTCACATCACCACATACTTCAGTTTCTCATTAAATGATCAATCAAATGCTCTCAAGTATCTGACATGTCCTGCCCTCTTTAAGATGCTTCTGATTTGTCAAGTCAAGAGAGGAACACATACTGTAGAAGCATCTGTCATTCCATCCCATTGCTTAAATATTGAACAAATATCAGATTATCAGACATATGATAATCACGAGTAAATCCCTCTGCGGTGAGCAAGAAGTACTGTTAAAAAGAGTAGTGTCTGTCGGCAGGGTGGATTGGGACAATGACCCAAAGCACACCACCAAAATATCAGTGGAGTGGCTTCACAACAACTCTGTGAATGTCCTTGAGTGGCCAAGCCAGAGCCCAGACCTAAATCCTATTGGACATCTCTGGAGAGATCTGAAAATGGCTGTACACCGTCGCTTCCCATCCAACCTGATAGAGCTTAAGAGGTACTGCAAAGAGGAATGGGCAACAATTCCCAAAAGACAGGTGTGCCAAGCTTATGGCATCATATTTAAAAAGACTTGGAGCTGTAATTGCTGCCAAAAGTGCATCAACAAAGTATTGAGCAAAGGATGTGAATACTGATGTACATGTGATTTTTCTGGCTTCTTATTTTTATTAAATTTGCAACAATTTAAAAAACTCTTTTTTCACATTGTCATTATGGGGTATTGTGTGTAGAATAAAAAAATGAATTTAATCCATTTTGGAATAAGGCTGTAACATAATAAAATGTGGAAAAAGTGAAGCGCTATGAATACTTTCCGGATGTACTGTATAGCAATAAAAACTACAAAGTAATAAAAATTAAGGTTTCAGAAAAATTCCGAATGTGGAATTTCTGTGCCACTTGGAGCAACCAAATAAGATTTTTTTCTAAAAGCAGGAAATGAATGCACAATGACTTCTTGGTACAGATGCTTACAGGAGGAATAATCCATAATGGCCGAGGCTGATTGTGACATGCTGGTGTCTCCTGTCTTGTCCTCAATTTTCTCCTCTGTCTTCTCGTCCGGTTTATCATCTAAATCCACCGACCTGTTCTCGTCTCCTTTCTCACACGTCCCGCCTTCAGAGTCTGACGTCTCCTCCTCCACACCACCAACCTGTCCACTGGAGCGGGAAAACCTGGAGAACAGGATACCGCCAATGCCTTTGCCTATACTGGCCGCTCCTGTGGACAAACACACACGTTTGAACAGTTACTGTTAGTCGAGTCTACTACGCTGGCCATAATTACTGCTGATTTACCCTGCGGTCCCATTTTTTCCTTGATTTTTGGACATGTAAGTTGATTTCATACCAGTAAAACATCTGTCGGCAAAAACAGAGCTGTCGGCGATGCAAGTCATGCCGTGTGAATGTGTTCTGACTGAAAATAACATCCGCGATTACCTACAGCCAATAAGAGAGCAGCATTCGATAGCGATGTTACCTGCAGGCCAGCGGGAGGCTGGGGGAGAAGCTAAAAGTGCTCATTTTCAGTTGACTTGGACCCAAGAAATGGAGGAAAAACAAGTGTAAAATTGGCAGAAGCACTGTGTCTGTTTGACGTGTCATCTGATCAATATTACAATCAGGTCAAAAAGTAAAAAAAAAAAGTTGAGGAGTGATTGTTAATTCTGTTCAAAAGCCAGGTGAGCAACACAAGTTTCTAAAGCTAAAGCCTTCTGTTTCCATTATGTAGTTAATAATGAAAGATATATCATGTGGTATATATTACGTGACCTCGCGTTGTTTCCATGTCACTTCTCGCGTTTGGCTGTGAGATGTAGTTTGAACAAAGTTGTCTGTGATTCTTCCTACTCATTTTTGTTTAGGTGCGTTCGACTTCATCGCTGCGCAGATCGATCGAAATCTGTCTTAAAACATGCATGCCGGTTAGAAATTTTGGCCGGATTGATGTTACGCCGACGTCATGTGACTGTCACATGTGGCATCAAAGTACCGCGACAGCGCTCCGAGATCAGATGACTGAATCAGCCCACGCAGCATCTGAAGAGGGCCTACTGGAGCTAAGATGACGACACCAATATAACACGATTGGCCAAGTTCACCGCATGACAACAACCATGTGTGTTTCGCGTTTATTATTGGAAAAATTCCGTCTTACAAATTTCAAAACAAACAGTTAACTCTTCATACCATCTTTATCTTGTACACATGATGCTTATTAAAAGATATATATATATATATATGTTAACACATAAATTACATTATAGCTAATATTTAAAATACATATTTATGTACATTATAATTCCAATGATTGTAAAAAATTAGACATTTATGCAATATTTTGAAATACAGTCAGTGCATCCGGAGAGTATTCATAGCGCTTCACTTTTTCCATATTTTTTTATGCTACAGCCTTGAGGCCACTGTGCTCATTGGAACTTTCAGAGGAACCTTCTCCAGCCTTGCGCCTCGAGATAATCTTGTCTCGGAAGTCTACAGACAATTCTTTTCTTCATGCTTGGTTTGTGCTTTGACATGCACTGTCAACCCTGGGACCTTATATAGACAGGCGTATGCCTTTTCAAATCATGTCCAATCAACTGAATTTACCACAGGTGAACTCCAATTAAGCTGCTGAAACATCTCAAGAATGATCAGTGGAAACAGAATGTACCTGAGCTCAATTTAGAGCTTCACGCCAAAGGCTGTGAATACTGATGTACATGTGATTTTTCAGGCTTTTTATTTTGAATAAATTTGCAACAATTTCAAAAACTCTTTTTTCACATTGTCATTATGGGGTATCGTGTGTAGAATTTTGAGGAAATAAATGAATTTAATCCATTTTGGAAAAAGGCTGTAACATAAAAAAGCACTATGAATACTTTCCAGATGCACTGCATATGTTGAATATATGACATATTTAATACAAGTGTAATCCAAATATGAACTTGTATGTCATGTTTGTAATTTGCAGATGTTCTATGTGAGAAACAAATTTGCAGTCTGAATGTAAATGCCATGATTAGCAATATTCTGTTCTGTAGTATTTTCATAAAAAACCAACACTGCGTTTCACACCTCTGCTCTTGACTGTTGCTAATTTTAGATAAGATACAGATTTATTATGGGTAAGGGTTTTCCCAATTCTCAATTTGTGTCTTTGACACTTCCTAATTGCCTTCTATTGATCTGATGCCTTGCTGAGCTGTTTCTGTTTATCACTTTCCACACTCAAATCAACAGCTATAAACTGCAGATACACAGTAATTGTAAGCAGGCTGCCATTATCTGTAATCCTCCATCACTCTCAACACACCCTACATATCCTGCAGGTGTTTTTCTTCAATAGTCTCTTACCCATGATGCTGGCCTTGCCCAGGTTGGTGATGGACTCGCTGTAGTGTCTGCGGGGCTGTGGTGGAGAGGTGCAAGGGCTCGGCAGACTCTCTGTGTCCGACACTGATGCACTTTCTTTTGATGGATTCAGCAGAGTGGGACGGATCTGGTCATACGGTGTGGGGCTGGTGGTGTTGTACCTAAAAAAAAAAAAATTCAATAGTCACATATGTAGAATGAACAAATAATTTTTTTTTTAAAAGATCAAAAATAACGATGGAAGTTATAATAATGATGAAGTGACCTAGGTTACCCCTTTTTCCAGATTCAATATAAGTCTTTTGTGTCCCCAGAATGTGTCTGTAAAGTTTCAGCTCAAAACACCCATCAGATTATTTATTATAGCTTTCACTAGTTTGTGTTTTATAGCTCTCAACAGCTTGCTGCTGTTTTTGTGTACTGGGCATTTAAGACTAGTCCTCCCCGCCCACCGTTCCCACGTGCCTCAGTCTCCGCCCTCGGCTGCCTCAGACAACTGACACAGACATAAAGAAAGCAGATTTCACGTACCGTTTGTAAGAAAAACTACAGCAAGATCTTTTACCAATGATTATTTGATGCATTTGTTGTGTGGAGCTGCAGGATGAGTCACACACAATGTCATTACAAAGTTCACGCACACACACACAGCGCAAACACACACGCACATACATACAGCGCGTGCGTTTAGCTTTGCACTGTCTTTGCACGCAAATGTGACAGGATACAGGTTAATATCCACTGCTGTATGGATATCTGTTATGTTAATGTGCAAAATAAACCTGATATAACGTCCACAAACCAGGATTGAAGCGTCTTCTTTTATAATTGTTCTGACACGCGGATGGGCTGATGAAGTAAAGCTGAAGTAAATGGCTGTAATTGATTACACACATGCACTGTTTTAAAACATTTTAAACTTGTAAAACTCACTCTTGATCACATTTGATGATGATTGATGATCCTAGCAAACTGAACAGACCTTTTATTTACGGTTGATTTGCGCACGTCCTGTCTTGTTGATATGATTATACACGTTACGGAGACATGTTAATATGCAGCTGTCAATCAATTCGGTGGGTGGGGGGACCACACTCCTACGTCAAGTTGCAGTCGGTCTCAAAACCGATCCAATTGGTCCACCGTTTTTATGTTGTTAAATTGAAAAAAAAAAGCACTGGGTGTGTTTATATCAGCCCAATATGACGGTCTATACACTATACCTACACATATGTCTGTCCAAACAGCTTGAAATTGTGATTTTTCACCATAGGAGCCCTTTAAAGTTTCAAACTAGAAATGAACAGACACACAGAGCCATGATATATAACTACTTATCAACTACTACTTATTAACATCTACTTAAAGGTGCAGTAGGTGATTGTCTTCAGAAAACATTTTTTGTTGTGCTGGTTGAAAGTCTCTTCACATTCCGATAGCATTGATTAAAGTAAATGATCTAAATGTATTTATATATTTTTATATTCTGGGTAAGAATAAAAATAAAAAATGTTCATCCAATTAAATAGAGTCAGGCCGACATCTCTCATAATTCCGATAAGTAGCTTAAACTGTCAGCAAATGCAGATTTGAACAACTGGGCAGCCGTTTACGTGCAGATCTGTTTACACGCAGATCTGCCGATGTGCTGCGCGAGAAAGAGAAAGAGAAAGGGCACGCGAGCGGTTCTCTCATGAGAAAGAGAAAGTGCGCGCGAGCGGTAAAAAACATGCTGAATCAAACCTTTTTAAAAACCTGAATCAATATTGGAGTTAGTTTTGCAGGCTGGAGGAAGGATGACACTATGGCTAAAGGATTTCTTTCAGATAGGTAATGTTCTGTTTTAAAACTACTTTAGCTTCACACAAAGCTGATGTAGATTTTGTTGTTACAAATGGATTATATGCACAGAAGTGTTGTTTAGCCACTGAAATCTTTAGATTGGTGTGACTATTTTCAGTTTCATGAGGGACCTTTTACAGCATCGATAATGTCAATTTTAATTTAGTTTAACAACAAAACACAAGTAAATAGCGCTATTGCGCATAGCCTGCTTTACTGAGGTAAAGTTGGTTTTATATTCACATCACATTGGTAATTAATGAGTGTAATTCCTGCACGCCGCCGGACAAGCACTAGTCGCTTTTAACACATGAGAGAGGGTTCTGCTGTCATATTTAATGCCTAGTTCACACTACAGGATTTTAAACCTGATATGAGCCCGATTTGGAAGATAACGAGCTCGCCGACAGATCGGGCTGTGATCGGGGAAAAATTTGCTGGTGCACGGCGCTCGGCCGTCTTTATGTGTGAACTACTGAACAATGCATCAAAGAGACTCGCTGAAGCGTCGCCGACACCTCGCAGATGGAAATCCAATATTTAGCATGCTGAATATTCCAGAGCAGTCGTCCGACTCGACCCCACGTGTGGTTAGATGTAGTGACAAGCTGCAGCCAATATCAGCATGAGCTGAATGGCCGTGTGTTCAGGAGCTGAACAGAAACATCTGTGATTGGTCAGAATGGGCATTGATGCACTCGCTTCATTCTGTGTTAATACAGACACGAGAGTAGGCTATTAACAGTGGAACTAGAATTCTGTAACTATTAGAATTACCGTAATGGTCATTCTGACCAATCTCACATCATATTTACATTCAAAAATTCTATTGAGATATTAAAATTAAGCTTTGAATGTCTGTCATCATATTTTATGACACCATTACCCTAAAAATATTATCTTTTTTGGTAATCCTGCCTATAAATATGTAGTTAAGACACTAAAACATGCAAAGGTCTGAGCCTCCTTTCATTTTCACTTTCAAACAGGAGCTATTTCATGGCACAGAATATGCTGTTTTAAAAATATATATCTGAAGTATATTTATGTTTTTGCTATCAGAAAGTTTTGTTTATTTTAGCAGGAAGTTGCTAGGTAAAGAAATACATGCATATATAAAGTCACAGCGAAAAGAAGCAGATATGCATGCAGTCGTTTTGACCAATATTGTAATTAAAGGTAGAAATGCTCAGTTCTTTACTGTTTTGTAATAAAAAAAAAAAACAATGATAGAAAGACATATACAGATATTTAGAAAACGTCAGGGTGTTATAGATATGTTAGTTTTATTTCAAAGAGTTATAAAATTACAAAAATTAAAAACTCTCTGTGTATCCACTTGAGCCTTGCAGATGAGCGATTGATCCGCTGATGCATCAGCTGACTGATGATGTTTTTAAATGCCCCTTTGAAAGCTTGAAACGCTGTCAGTGATGTAATCAGCACACGAGCAGCCAATAGTGTTCATCTTTTTCTGAAGACTCCTCCCTCAAAATTTCATTGGCTGTGGTTAGGTAGCTTGACTGAACTGTTGGCGAACAAGTTGTTGTCAGATCATGTAGTGTGTGACCCCCCTCTTGTGGATCTACATAGTGTCGCGTAGTGTGAACACCACAGTGATTAAAAGACACAAAATCAAGTCATGTAGTGGGAACTGCACAGCGATCTACCAATGTTTAAAAATCCTGTAGTGTGAACTAGGCTTAAGGTGAGCATGCTCGTGTTTCAGGAGGTGTGGCTCTGGACGGCATGGGAGGGACTGTGGTTTAGAGATTAATGCTAGCCGATTAGCATAGTGGAAGATCACCTACTGCACCTTTAACAACTACTCATGATATATTACTGTATTAGTTTGCTCAGCAATTTCTGAAATTTTTATAAGAAAACAAGCTAGCAAATAAGTAAGTTAAGCATAATTTTACTTACCAGTGAATCTGGACAGGTGTTATATTACTGTAATGCTTCAGAATGAGAGGCTCTAACCTGTATGCCTGCAGGAAAAAAATACTGATTAATTATTGAAAAAAATAAAACAACCATTTACACAACAAATTTTTGTATAATAGAGTTGGTATAGTAGAGGAGAAATAAACAGCAATATTGTTATGCAAACTGTTTTTTTTTGTTTGGTTTTTTTAGATTCAACTCAGGTAATTTAGATTCAGGTAATTCCTATAGCGTTTACCTGATTTGGATGTAAATACCCTGACAGTCTGTAGTTAAATCACATCTTGTTTGTTTCATTTCAAATCCATTGTTTTGGTGTATAACGCCAAAAATGTTGGAATTGTGTCGATGTCCAAATATATATATATTAGGGGTGTGACGAGACGCCTACTCCACGAGACGAGACGAGACTTTTACACCATTTTAAAGAAATCCTTAATGATGAATATCAATAGAATAATCTTAGAATTCAAATATTTTGCTAATATATAAATAGAAAATAGATTTTTATTTTAAAAATACAATCACAAAATACAAAACAGTTGAGGTGTTTTTTAATTAACTTGTAATGAATTTACTTCCATTTTTATGTATACAATTTCCATAATTATTCCCCTAATTTTATGTATGCAATAGTTTTATATTAGTTTAAATTGAATTCTATGCAATGAACATGCAAACACTGCAAAAATATTTGTTAATATTTAAATAGAAAATAGCAAACTCTACTGACAGGCTTTTCTACTGTAGCATTTCAGAGTATTTACATTGCAGACCTTGATGGTCAATTCGGATTTTCTGACAGTGTCAGATTTTTTTTTTTTTTTTGATGACCTGCTTACATTTATCATCTTTTAAATGTGACTCGTACACGATTGACTGCATTTACACAGCACACGGCAAAAGGTGCAATGACCAGAAAAAAAGCGGGCGCTGACTAACAGCTGATAATAAAGCGCTCTTTTTTTTCTCCATTCCTGCATTTATTCAGTTCTCATGCTTTCATTTTTTTTATTTTCTTCTTGACAAGTTGTTTTGCTGTAGTTTATGACAAAAACTTTCTCATTTGGCCATTTTCTTTTAATCTAGGCCTTTTTAAACCAGTCGGCATCTTGATGAAATGTCCATGGCGTGATTTCTGGACGTGATGTAACAGTATTACGTGGCTGATGGTGCGCTCTCTTTCTCTCTCGTGAACATGCTTAAATACTTGTGCTACATCACACATATAAAAGCTTTTTAAGTCCCTGTGTGGAATTTGGTCACTTGAACCAGCAAAAGAAAACGTCCGCTTTTCCCGTACAGCATAAACGTGTTTGGTAATGATGAAGGCGGGTGTGTTGAGTATCCAGCAGTTCAGTATGTGTGTGCGCGCTTAGAGATGTGTGTAGGTGCAGAGAATATTGTCAAATAGCTGTGTGGACTTTCCTATCGCAAAATGCGGCTAAAAGTTCTACACGATGGTAGCCTAATAGTTTGATTTTGGTGTTTACATATATGTACTGCACTTCAATAATGCAACTTTCAGTGCTTCTAAAGTGACATTCCATCGCGTGGTAATGTTCATGCTTAATTTGAGTGGCTATAGTTGCAGCCTCTGCTTGGAAATGAATAACGCAGCAGCCTTTTGCCGGTGAGAAAAAAAAGCAGTTACGTCAGATCCGCCCGCCCAACCGAGTGGCATGTGCAACACAGAGGCCAGCCTTACCAGGTGTGTGCAAAGCACTTGATTTGTGGTTTAAACTCAATCCTGCTTCCAATCTTCAATGCTAATTTTACCCTCACGCTCCATCATGATAACATCTACTCATGAGACAACTTTTCACCTCGACAATAATCTCGTTGTGATTTAATCTTGCAAGATCTCATCCAACACCCCTAATAATCAATATTTCAATGGCAATGTATCATGGTTTCTGCAAACAATAATTTCAGCATTGTTAATATTAAATGTTTCTTGAGCAGCAAATAATCATATCAGAATGGTGTGACACTGAAGAAGACCGTAGTGATGATACTGAAAACTGCTTTGTTATCACAGGAATAAATCAAATGTATTACTGTATTTTTCATCAAAATAATTCAGCCACTGAAAGATTGGGTAAAAACTGATGTATCTGATCCGAGGCTTTATTTACACAGCAGACTAATCACACTCACTACAGGATCAGTGGGATGAAAGATGTTGAAGAGCCGCTGGCAGATGGATGTGGGCAGAATGTGGTCCTGTGTTCCGCCGCTTCCAGGACGAACCCCTCGCAAAGCCAAAAACACGGCCAGAGGAGATCCCATACAGAAGAAATTCTCCACCTTTAAGCCCAAATTACATGCTTCAGACACAAACAGACGGTGGACAGGGACACATTTATGCTAAACAGTGTTGCCAAATCTCACAAGACAAATAAGCAACCAAAGCTTCAAAACAAGCCTAGCATTATTAGATTTATTATAAACAATCTGAACTATTAACAGCTATTCATTATCAATAACATAAAGCCACACCCTGCTGAAAAATCCAGCTTAAACCAGCCTAAGCTGGTTGGCTGGTTTTAGCTGGTCAACCAGCCTGGTTTTAGAGGGGTTTTGGCCATTTCCAGCCTGGTCTTAGCTGGTCAGGCTGAGAGTTGACCAGCTAAAACCAGCTTGACCAGCCAAAACCAGCTATGTCCAGTTTAAACCAGGCTGGTCAAGCTGGTTTTAGCTGGTTTAAGCTGGTAATTTCCCAGCTTGACCAGCTAAGATCAGGCTGTAAATGGCTGGAAACCAGCCTGGTTTTAGAGGGGTTTTGGCCATTTCCAGACTGTTTTACAGCCATTTACAGCCTGTTCTTAGCTGGTCAGGCTGGGAAATTACCAGCTTAAACCAGCTAAAACCAGTCAACCAGCTTAGGCTGGTTTAAGCTGTTTTTTTTTTCAGCAGGGCAACCTGTTAATCAAACCCACATTTGAGTCCGTACATTAAAATCAGATGTAATTTTTACCAAAAACAAAAGAAGAAAGAAATGTCCCAAAGCAGCCAAATATTTACAACAAAAACGAGTAAAAAATGATAGGCTGTAATTATTATTATATTACAAATACATTAGCAAAGTTGTGATGCTAACCTTGAATTTCAGGGCTGGAGACGGTCTTGAGGATGAGGTTTGAAAATGCTGAAGCCTGTCTTCCAAATCCCTCATTCTGCAAATAAAATATTACATTTTGCAACATTACACAAGCCAGATTAACAGAGGCCTTGCCACTCTGGAGTAGAGTGCACACAAAACTAAAAACCCATTAATATTACATGACCCTTGAAATGCATGGGGAACAACAGGACTGCGCTAAAATCAATGCAACTGAATAAATGGATGACGCATTAAGAACTCACTGACAAATATTAGAAAAGGTGATGTATTTAAAAGGAAAACTATTAGAAAGGTGATATTAGAAATGGTGTTATTGGGCCGTTTCATTATGTAGACGCTAAGGTGTTCTAAGTGGTTATTAGCATGTTTGTGGGGTTGTGTTATTCAATGTTCTGAGTGGATATTAACATGTTGTATACAGTGTTGTTTGTGAGTTGCTAATGTGTACTGTGTAGATGTTAGCATCTTGCTGTATAGTAACTGCAGTGATGTTAGAGGTTAGTTTGTTATGGTTGTTTGCGTGGACTTTAGTATGTTGCTATGTAGCCGCTACAGTGATATTAAAGGCTAGTTTGTTTGGGTTTTTTGGGTGGATGTTAGTATGTTGCTATATATTAACTGCAGTGATGTTCAAGCTTAATTTGTTAGGGTTTTCTGGGTGGATGTTAGTATGTAGCTGCTACAGTGGTATTAAAGGTTAGTTTGATATGGTTGTTAGCGTGGAGGTTAGCATGTTGCTATGTAGCCGCTACAGTGATATTAAAGGTGAGTTTGTTAGGGTTTACTGTGTGGATGTTAGTATGTTGCTATATAGTAACTGCACTGATGTTCGAGCTTAATTTGTTTGGGTTTCCTGGGTGGATGTTAGTATGTTGCTATATAGTAACTGCAGTGATGTTC
>CAIGQZ010027068.1:5944199-5963338 GCA_903798205.1 Danio tinwini | reverse complement strand
CGCCGCCCAACCCAATGTACTGACTCATCCGCAACATCAACCCCCCGTCCTCACTTTATGAACTGGTCAGGTTCGTTTTCACTTTCGGGTTGAGGGCGGCATGCTAGTCCATTGCCTAGAGCGGCAGTTCGGCTTGCTCCGGCCCTGGTGTCACCTGATAGAAACTTATGTTTAGAATTCAGAAATGCATGCCGCTGCGTGGCACGACGCTGTGTGTCGCCGAGCGGCGCTTCTGGTGTACGACCTGCTTGAGGCTATAACTAAAGGGCGTCATACACCGGATGCGTCACTCAGAGCCACGATGCAGCACACCAGACGCGCACATACGCATGTTATTTAAAATGAAACTATTCAGATAACGATCTGTGGCGCTGCAGACATATGCACAGTGTCCTGAGCAGGGCCAGTGCGTCCATAGAGCAGCAGAATAGTGAGCAAACCTCACGGTCGTCACTTTCATCCGCGACAACGTGAAATGCATGGCGCTGCGCGTCGTTAGTTCGTTATTTCCAATGGAGGGACGAGCACGTGAGGCAGCGCGCTCACACTTTCCAGCTGCACCTAGTTAAGATGACAGGGAGCTTCTGTGACCACGGGAAATGCAAACCGCTGAAGTTTAAGGAAGACACAATGAAAAGTACACATGTATGCAAGCCCACCAAAATTCACAAACACTGGCGGCGAAAAGAGCGATAACGTGGTGAATGTTGAGCCCAATGAGCCTTACATCTAAAAATAGAGCAAGGGTGTTTCTTTGGTGACGTCGCTTTGACTCACATGCTAAAAATGGCGGACGTGAAACAACATACTGAGGATATGGTAATGCACACCTGTCAATCAATATTGGTGGGCGGGGGACCGCACTCCTACGTCAAGTTGCGGTCAATCTCAAAACTACTCCAATTGGTCCACCGTTTTTATGTTGTTAAATTGAAAAAAAAGGACTGAGTGTGTTTATATCACCCCAAAATGACAGTCTATACACTATACCTACACATATGTCTGTCCAAACAGCTTGAAAAATAGATTTTTCACCATAGGTGCCCTTTGCATGTTTTTAATCGGTGGGAGGAAACCAGAGAACCCGGGGGAAACCCACGTGAGCACGGGGAGAACATGCAAACTCCACACAGAAATGCCCGCTGGTTTGGTAAAGCCTAGAACCATTGACATTCTTGCTGTGAGGCAACAGCGCTAAGCACTGGGCCACCGTGTCACCCATCTAGGAAGGAGGAGGAGTAGGGGTGGAAGGGGGGATTCTTCAAAGCGAAGATAGCGGTGATACACAACCCAGGGTTTTTGTAGTAGCTTAGGGATTGTCTGATTGGTGCATAGTGAATTTGGATAATGCGGGTCAAGCCGCTAGCAATCATAAGCACGTGATGCTCTCGGAATTAGTTTATGAATAAACTGCACTTATTTATTCACGTACCAAAATTACCTATTTATTTGAAGTCCATTACATCCACCATCCATCTATTATTTTATGCAAATCTATGCAAAACAAAACAACCATGGCAGTGGGTGTTTACTGGCAAGTCTTTAAGCAGGAATGTCTAATAAAATGGTCTGTTCCAATGAGAGGGTCGAAAACAGAACAGAACATTGCCTGTTTCTTCTAAATGTTGATGTTTTGTGAGGTAGAATTCTATATCGAGTGACAATCATTATAACTTAAAAAGATCCACATAACAGTTACAGTAAGTGTCCAGAAACATTACATTCAATTCACACAGAAATATTCTTTTAATAAACACTCCTCTTAGAAATATGCTTGATTGTACTGGTTCTTTCACTTGGGAGTACCTTCTTTAAAAAAATATATAGCAGAAAATGCTGGCTAAGTACTTCAGCAGGCAGCATAAGTATGCATAATTTAAAAGCTGCATTTGCAACAGCATCATGGCTACTATGATTTAAAAGCATTTGTCTGCGTACGAGACTGTCAAAAAGATGATAAATACAAAGTAAATATATGAACAAATGTACCTCATCCCTGTACAAAGGGCTTGTGTAGTACATAATGTCCATTGCGCTGCTGTTCAGCATGTCTCTCAGGCCTCGCACTTTGTCTGGAGTAATGGAGTCCACAGTGTCTGATAGGAACACAATCATGAACAAACTCAAATCATGTCTATCTTTATGCATTTTTTGATCATTGTCTGCCAAAAATACCTCCATCGAGGGCGAGTTTAGATCGCCATTCCACAGGAAGGAACTCGACATGTTCGTTGATTCGGTCAGAGAAGTGCTTCTCCTCCATCTTACGGGCAGCATCTCGCATCCTAATCATCAATGAAAAGTTAGTTTCTGATCTTTTTTTAATAGACCCAGTGGTGTGATTGGGTGGACTCACATGCTTGTATTTCTAATGATACGCCCCTGATCCATCTTCTGGCCAATCCCATGTACCACAAAGACTATGTGTGTAGTCTCAGGAGGTGTGTCCTCTGGAGCCGCCTCCTCCACGTAACCCCGGTGGAGACGTGTCCCACTGCTGGAGGCTAAGAAAACAGCAAGGAAGAAACGTTGGTACTTTAATAACCACCATCGTTTTTAACAATTTTTGAATGTTTTCCAGCTGATGAACGATAAAAAAACATTGACAGCCAAACAGAATAATGCTATAAATAGACACAAGCTTATTATAAATAGTATTATTCTTTGGTGTGAATGCTGATAACGTTCAGTGGTGTAAAGTAACAAATTATAAAAGTTCTAATTACTGTAATTAAAGGGTCACGAAACATCACAACACATTTTTTTGAGCTGTTGACAGTCATATATGTGTCCCATATATGTGTCCCATAATCACTATTAGGACACAAATATATCACTAAAAACTGGAAGTTGGTTGTTTTTGCGTTATTTTGAGCAAATTCGTTCTTCCTGTTTGAAACTAATTTTTGAAGCTGCGTCACGGCGATTAGATACTTGTGTGTAAATCCAGCTTGGAGAGTGGCTGTCTGTACATGCGAGTACATCGTGATGTCTCTGAGCGTGCGATAATAATTCATGAGAAAGACTTTGTTCAAACCAATCAGTGCACTCTATTGTGTATGCAGTGCAACTTCATTAATATGCATGATAGCTTCGAAGACTGTTTTATCTGTTACAGTGTTCAGACGACAGAGACGCCGCGTTGTGTTGCCAAAACAAGTGAAAGAACGAGAATTTGGAGACGTGGGTCATCAGTAGGGCCAGACGGAATCTGCAGACGTTTTTTGCTATTTCTGCTGAGAATTTTGGTAAAAATCTGCGGATTTCTGTGGAAATATTTTGGGAGTATCATAACTAAAACCTTAATGTGTTAAATAAAAAATAATATCTTTTTAACTTGTATTTAATGTTTAAAATGCAAATCCAATTAGATTAACTGTAAATAGTTAACTTTAAGTAAATATACTGAATTAATGATGGGCTAAAAATCTGCAGAAATCTGCGGAATTCTGGGTGCGCAGATTCCGTGTGGGCCTAGTCATCAGTGTTGCATTTATTAGTGTGTTGCATTTATTATTGTGCTGCAACGAAGGTTTTGTTTTCATTTCCCTGCTATGAGAGCGCAGCTGGACTCACGTGTGGATTAAAGTGCACGCGACAGAAATTTGTGTGTAAGGAAAATTTTTTACCTGAGAGCTTTTCGCATCTGGAAATGATGAAATCCGGATTTGCCGCTCGTCTCCTTTTAAAAAAGACACGGCTCCAGTTTGATTGTCCTGTCGCTACAGATTTGGTAAGTGTGCAATCTGTGCCCTTTGTTTGTTTATTCAGATGGCAAAGTTAGTTCGTATCGTCAGCAGTGCTCTTTCAGTTTTTAAAGACATACCATAGTCAAAATGAGTTACTAAGTTTAAAGTATGTTAATATCACTGCAATATTATAGTACAATATTATAGACTGAAAGAGCCGCTGTAAATGCTGCTCTCTGAATGTAAACATGTTAACTCTACAATCAAGCTATTACTGTCGTGTCGCATTTTGTGACAAGATAGTCTATACACACGGCTTTCTGACGCTACCTACCGAGTGCATCTAAGTTACTGAGAAATGCAGAGGTATTTTTTACGCCTTGCGGTATCAAACATTTTATTAAAAGTCCACTCTTCAGCAGTTTCTCTCACGGGGGACATGCAGGAAATGTTCCTAAAAAAAAAGTGAAAGTGCCAAACTGCAGTTAAAGTCAACAAATTAATAATTTGGCAAATAACTCATTACTGATGTCCATGTAAACACAGTCACTGTCTTTCTCCCCTGCGTCTTGCGTGCCCAAACAGAAACTCCCATATTTTCAAATCCTTCCCTCTTTCCCTCCCCCGACACTCCCACCTAAACAGAGCTGGACACGCCCACTTTCCTGACTTTTTCCAAACTAGAGGTGTGAAAACACGCTGCTGAGACGGGGATTTCGTGGGCCTTTAAGTAGTTTTTCTCAGGAATTGCAATTTTCTAAGTAGTTAAAAATGTGTACTTTTACTTCCCCTTGAGTATATTTTTAGTGGAGTATCTGTACTTTTACTCCATTACTTTCCTTCTACCTACAGTCACTACTTTATTTCTTTCTTGTCTGTGGTGATTGGCTAAATTAGAAAAATCTGTCCTTCGATTCCTGTTCAATTAAATCGCACATAGAAAGTAAATCAACTTATAAAAGACATGCAATAAAATATTGCTTCTTACCTATAAAGCTTTAAAGGGCACCTATGGTAAAAAATCTACTTTTCAAGCTGTTTGGACAGACATATGTGTAGGTATAGTGTATAGACCGTCATAATGGGGTGATATAAACACACCCAGTGCTGTTTTTTCAATTTAACAACATAAAAATGGTGGACCAATTGGAGCGGTTTTGAGACCGACCGCAACTTGATGTAGGAGTGCGGTCCCCCCGCCCACTGAATTGATTGACAGCTGCATATTAACATGTCTCCGTAACGTGTATAATCATATCAACAAGACAGGACGTGCGCAAATTAACCGTAAATAAAAGGTCTGTTCAGTTCGCTAGGATCATCAATCATCATCAAATGCGATCAAGAGTGTGTTTTACAAGTTTAAAATGTTTTAAAACAGTGCATGTGTGTAATGAATTACAGTGAATTATTTTAGATTTACTTTATCAATACAGCTGCGTGTCAGAACAATTATAAAAGAAGATGCTTCAATCCCGGTTTGTGGACGTTAAATCAGGTTTATTTTGTACATTAACGTAACAGATATCCATACAGCAGTGGATATATCCTGTATCCTGTCACATTTGCGTGCAAAAATAGTGCAAAGCTAAACGCACGCGCTGTATGTATGTGTGTCCGCGCTGTGTGTGAGTGTATCTGTGTCTGTGCGTGAACTTTGTAACGACATTGTGTGTGACTCATTGTTGCAGCTCCACACAACAAATGCATCAAATAATCATTGGTAAAGTTCTTACTGTAGTTTATCTCACAAACGTTACGTGAGATCTGCTTCCTTTATGTCTGTCTGTTGTCTGAAGCAGCCGAGGGCGGAGACTGAGGCACATGGGAACGGTGGGCAGGGAGAACTAGCCTTAAAGGCGCAGTACACAAAAACAGCAAAAATCTGTTGAGAGCTATAAAACACAAACTAGTGAAAGCTATAATAAATAATCTGATGGGTGTTTTGAGCTGAAACTTTACAGACACATTCTGGGGACACAAAAGACTTATATTAAATCTGGAAAAGGGGGTAACCTAGGTGCCCTTTAAATAATCTAGCTCCTGTTTATCTAACCAACCAACTCTCACATTTCAAAACTAGAAATCTTTTTAGCAATGCATACACTCAGTGCATCACTTTGCAGTATGGCGCATGATGTGCCCCACGCAGGTTTTTGCATCTTGTTTATATACACTATGAACAGCAGCTATGCTATTTCCACCTGGGGGTACTCTTCCCAAGGCACTCAGACTATGCAGCACCACTGATGCGATCCAAGACTAGCAACGAGATGATCCCAAGGTTTCAAAATCCTGGACCAGGCCGTATCCTGAGAAGCTGCTGTGGTGGTCATGGTGGAGTGGAGAGCATGAGACCGATTCCTGTGACGCTCCAGGGACAGACAAGTCTTCGCTGAGGTCCAGCATTCTCCAGCTTCCGGCGCCTAGACTGCAGCTCTGTATAAGACGTTTGGCCATAGGAGAAATGGTCGTGCCCAACTGAGCCTGATTTCTCTCAAAGTTTTTTTTTAATCTTCACTTTCGCCAATTGGTGAAGTTTTTTCCTCGCCACTGTCGCCACTGGCTTGCATGGTTCGGTATCTGTAGAGCCGTGCATCGATGGAATTGCTCTTCAGTGTTTGGACTCTCAGTAGTGATTATTAAACCACACTACACTGAGCTAAACTGAACTGAACTTAAACACTGAAAACTGAACTGACACTGTTTCAATTTACTATAATGTTCTATGTGAAGCTGCTTTGACACAATCTACATTGTAAAAGCGCTATAGAAAAAAAGGTGAATTGAATTGAAAAGGGAATATGTCTTGATATAATCCACAGAGATGTGACTTCATGTATGATTTTAGTCTTTGCAAGAGTCTGAATGTAAATCCCCTCGTCAGGCATTGTATGTAAATCCCCTCGTGAGGGGATTTAGGTGGTTGCTAAGGTGTACTGAGTGGTTGCTTGGCAGCTGCAAACATAAATTAGCATTGTTCTAGTTTGAATTAGCATGGTTCCAGTATGACTTAACATGTTGCTAGCATGTTTCTAACATAAATTAGCATGTTGTTAGCATGGTTCTAGTATGAATTAGCATGCTGCTAGCATGTTGTTAGCATGAATTTAGTATGAATTAGCATGTTACTAGTATGTTTATAGTATTAATTAGTATGTTTGTTAGTATATTGTTAGCATGGATCGGTATACTGTTGATATGAATTGGTTTGTTGTTAGTATGTCCAATGTATGTCCATGACAATGGCAGTTTTTTTTACAATGGAAGTCTATGGGACAGTTGCTAAGGTGCCATAAGTGGTTGCTAGGGTGTGGCTAGTAAGTTGAAAGGTGAGCAGTGATTGGCAGATTGGTAGTCTGAGTTAAATAAGCCCAAACTTAAGTCACAAAATGTAGTCAATAGGACTTTTCTGAATTTTCCAGGTCAGTTTTTGGAAAACCGGTAGTTGGATCAGTTGCAAAAGATATAGCAACCCGAGTCAGACCAGTTTGAAGGTCTGGTGTTAGTTTGGTTTATGTAACTTGAACGGTTTAGGAGAAGATGCATATAGAAATTAGTCTTAGAAGAAGAATATTAAGTTTATGTAGTATAACAGTATGTTGGCTTTCTCATGCCATCATAATAAACTGTACATTTGCAACTTGACTAATCATTTATATGCTTCAGATGTTTGAACTAAGAATAATTTTTGTATTGTTTGCTGTTGTTTGTAAATTTGTATTATTCTAGGAAACCAGTATTGTAGCACCGTGGCACTTCTTTGACATCATGAGCAATCCAGTCCTCTATTTACAGTATATCAGTGTCCAAAACACATGCAATACAATCAAAATGTTGCCACTCCTTTGCATAGTTTCTTTCTTTGTCCTAAATGAATCTCATTCTGGACTGAAATATTTAAAACTATGCAGTGAATTAGAGCCTGACCCTCGTCTTGTAACATTTGGAATTTCTACGAAAACTTTCCTGACTATTCTTCGGCTTAGTTCCTGATTAAGCAGAATGAACCACTATGGCCAATATATCTCCCATGACCTGCAAAGTCACCTACAAATGGATGTTTTGGATGAGCGAGTCAGGAAACATTTTTCTTCAGCAGCATCACGTAGTGACCTGGCCACTATTCTGCAAAAAGAATAGCTCAAAATCCCTGTCTGTCATTCCCAAGATTAATTGATTCTGGATTGGCCACAAAAGGAGGCCAAACTAATGAATTATTGTGGTCTAAAACCAGGCGTTTTAGTTTCATTGTCCAAACCCTATATAAATATAAACCACATGAAAAAGACTATTTCTTTTTTCAAAGTAAAGTATAATTTAAAGGGCACCTATTTTACCCCTTTTTTAAGATGTAATATTAATATTATGGTTCTTCTGAGTGTGCCAGTTTAGGTTCAGTTCAAAACACAATTGAGATTATGTTTTTCAACACATTTCTAAACATAATAGTTTTAATAACTCATCTCTAATAACTGATTTATTTTATCTTTGACATGATGACAGTAAATAATATTTGACTAGATATTTTTCAAGACACTTCTATACAGCTTAAAGTCACATTTAAAGGCCTAACTAGGTTAATTAGGTTAACTAGGCAGGTTAGGGTAATTAGGCAAGTTATTGTATAATGATGGTTTGTTCTGTAGACTATGGAAAAAATAAATAGCTTAAAGGGGTTAATAATTTTGACCTTAAAATAGGTTTTAAAAATTAAAAACTGCTTTTATTCTAGCCAAAATAAAACAAATAAGACTTTCTCCAGAAGAACAAAATATTATCAGACATACTGTGAAAATTTCCTTGTTCTGTTAAACATCATTTGGGAAATATTTAAAAAAGAAAAAAAATTGATTGCAACTGTAATTGTGGGTTTCAAGTCCTCAGGAGGAATCAAACATTCAGTCACTTTAAGGAGCCTGTTTTGCTGCTCAGCCAGTTCATTCGCATGTAGTCCCATATGGCCTGGAACCCAACAGAAGATAGTGTTCAACTTATTTTCTAGCGTTGTCATTTTCTTTACAGTCATGGAAATTATGGAGTGATCACACTTAGAAGCTACAAGTGCTTGTAGACAGGATTTGGAATCTGTGCAGAATAAAGTTACGGTACTGTGTCCTTTCCATTTGTTCTAATACTATTAAATTTTATATACTTTTAATTTGTGACAGTTGTGACAGTTACAATTAGATTTTTTTCCTGGCAAGGTTGACATTTGCATGGAATTGCTCATATTGCGATATGAAATGACTTAAATATCTGAGCAATTCCATGGAAATGTCAACCTTGCCATGAAAAAAAGTATGTTTTTACCAAAATAATGAAACCCTTTCTAGGTTTTTTGTGTAGGCTTGTATTTTACATTTCTGTAAAAATACTCAAAAATGTCTCTGTCAGTGTTCTCAAACAATTGTATTTGATTTAGCAAAGTCACACAAGTGGCAATTTCACATTCGTCACATCCATAACAAAGCTTTTTTTCTCATAAATACAAATATCTGTGCAGAATAAAAAGTTACGGTACTGTGTCCTTTCCATTTGTTCTAATACTATTAAATTTTATATACTTTTAATTTGTGGCCATACATATATGAACATATATAAAACTGTACACTTGATCATGTCCGTATTAATAATTCTACCTGTAAAAAAAGAATAAATAACCCATTTTTGCAATATTTTGACAACATTTTTATATCTGTGAAATCAAAACATGAACTTGTATGTTAAATATGTGATTTGCATATTTCAGATTTGATGTGTTCTGTTAATGAGCAACACGTGAGTCAAATGTTTTACAAACCTTTTGAGAATCCCAGCTTCTGAGTGACGGTCCGTGCAATCTTAGAGGTGGTGGCGTCGCTGTAAAGGTACACTTCATCCACGCTGTGCCAGTCCACGTGGCTCCGGCTCAGTTTCAGACTGTGAATGGCTGAGTGAATTAAGGGCAGAAGTCAAACAGGTCTGTTTCAAATTACCTCCTGTTAAGTAAACTTCACGTCTAAATAGATTAGATCGTTCCAATTAAGGGTCTTTTTTTAATATTTGCAAACACAACTGACAGCCGATACCCTATCAGTAGTAAACGTGTCACCGGTGTTTGACTTGTGACACATGAAACAAACAGGAAGTCTGGGTTGTGGCTTATTTAACTAAGCGGCTGTCTCTGGGTGAGCTGAACTAAGCGTCAATGTTAAGGCGTTCTTTTTGTGTGCTTGACCCCTAACACAAAGCTTTCCTAACCCTAAATACTGGTCATGGCAGGGTCTGTTACCATCTTTGCTGTCCACTGTGGTGACCACTGCTTCTGTGTCAAAGGTGTCCTTCATCTGCTGGCCCCGGAAACGGGCTAAGTGCTCCAGTTCAATAAGGTCACTGTCCTCCTCCTCCAAGGGCAACCAGGTGCCGTCTGTGAACCACTGGCCTCTCATGACTGGGATGTGGTCCTGTTCTGTAAAGAGGAGTGGTTTGAATTGTTATACATGACTACATCTAGCTATAAAGCTAAATACAGTAAGGGTCAGGGTCAGGGTGGACCAGACTTTTCACCCCATAGACTTCCATTCATGCACATGCGAATGTGCCAGACTGAAAACGTAAGCTCATGCGTCAAGTTTCCTATGTCACTGCATTGTAAAGTTAAAGCTTGGTGGTCTCTGACCTGCGAAATTGCATCAGATGATTGCGTGAGACCAATAAAAGTTGACCCATGACCTCTCTGTACAGAAATTTTAAATATGGAGCAATTGCATGCTTTTTTAATGTCTAATCATCTTGTTCCTGTCCCTTTTCGAAGCTACGTACAACAGAATTTCGCATGCTTAAACTCTAGTGTGACCACAGCTTTAGACTGACAGCCGGTCTACCCAATCAAATAACACAAATCCTGCAAATTAAAGACGTAAAGAATAAGTTAGAAGATACTAATGGATGAGCACTGATCTTTGTTTTGGTTCTATGGTAAATAGTTAGCGGTAGAGCTGTGTGATTTGAGGAAAATATCTAATTGCGATTTTACTTGACAGATATTGCGATTTCGATTTGATTTGCTATACATTTTTTAGTTAAGCTTCAGCTCAATCACACTCATATAGCTGCCTGTGGTGCTTTTTTTAGGTGCTGGTTGTTGTATTTCCTCGTGCTGTGGCAACAATTCTGCGACATCTATTACATATTACCTGTTTTTGTTCGATGTTTGTGACTTTGAAACCAAGATATTACCGTTGTGCTCTTTTTCTATGATATTAATTAATCTATTTATGCTTTTGAAGCAGCAGACGTCATCATCCCACTTGTTCACGCTTTCCTGTTTGTTTGTTTTTTTATTTTGGGAGTTCCGCATAGTTCTGTTGCATTATTCTGATTGGGCAGAACGAAAGTGTGCTTATTTAAGTGGCCAGTAAGATTGTCCCACACAGACGGCAGTCACTCATTTGCTCTGGGTGGGGAAAGTTAAATGATATGTATTTCATATTGCAGCCTCTTGCGATAAGCTAAACACAATGTTTCAAATCGCGATTGCGATTCGATTTCGATTAATTAAACAGCCCTAGTTAGCAGTTTCAAGTACATTTTCTTAGGGCTTAAATTACCATTTCAAATTGACATTATCATTAAAACCCAGATTTATTATCACGGTAAATTACTGCAAATCCTGAAGCACTGCAATTTAACAATTAGGAAAGGTTGCAAATGCATATTTACTGTATATAGACAGTTAATAAATATATATTTATATATAAAGTTTACGTATGTTGTATTATTTTATTTGTGTATGCTGTACACTATTAAAAATACTGAGCTGAAGCTTAAATTCACAAAATTACAAATCAAATCACAATATCAGTTGAAAAAATCTGAATTAGTTATGTCAAACCACACTAGGGCTGTGCAATATTGGGAAAATCTAACATTGCAATATTTTGTTAGTTTGTTAGTTTGTATATATATATGAGCAATTATGGCGTTATGGATGTGACGCTTGCAGTAAAAACTCAAAATATTAATTCACATAGAAAGTATATAATAACATGATATTGAAACATCTGTTTATATTTTCCAAAACAACTAACCAAAGAGTTATAGGATCAGAAAAATATCTATCTGTAAACATTTTTTATATTTTAAATGTGGAAAATAAACATGCGTTATGGATGTGACAAAAAAGTTTGCGAGTTTGCAGTATACAACATGCTTTGTGGAAATTCTGGCAATTAAACAGCACACCCAAAATAAATGATGCTAATTAAAAGGATAAGAGTCGGCTCACTATAGAACAAACATCGTTGATTTTATTTTGTTTGATATTTTTGCATTTATGAGAAAAAAGCTTTTTATGGATGTGACATCTCTCCGTTATGGACGTGATAGATGTGAAATTGCCACTTGTGTGACTTTGGTAAATCAAATACAATCGTTTGAAAACACTGACAGATACATATTTGAGTATTTCTAAAGTACTGTAAAATACTTCCTTACACAAAAAGTGTAGAAATGGTTTCGCTATTTTGATGAAAATTAGATTTTTTTCCTGGCAAGGTTGACATTTGCATGGAATTGCTCATATTGCGATATGAAATGACTTAAATATCTGAGCAATTCCATGGAAATGTCAACCTTGCCATGAAAAAAAAATATGTTTTTACCAAAATAATGAAACCCTTTCTAGGTTTTTTGTGTAGGCTTGTATTTTACATTTCTGTAAAAATACTCAAAAATGTCTCTGTCAGTGTTCTCAAACAATTGTATTTGATTTACCAAAGTCACACAAGTGGCAATTTCACATTCGTCACATCCATAACAAAGCTTTTTTTCTAATAAATACAAAAATATTAATTAAAATAAAATCAATCATTTTTGTTCTACAGTGAACCGACTCTTATCCTTTTGATGACCATTGTTTCTTTTGGGTTGTGCAGTTTAATTCACTGAATTTTTTTCACTTTGTTTTTTTTGGGTCACATCCATAGCGCATGTTTATTTCCCTCATGTTTATTTTTTAAAGTATAAAATATGTTTACAGATTGATATTTTTCTGATCCCATAAATCTGTGATCAGTTGTTTTGGAAAATATAAACAGATGTTTCAATATAATGTTAATATATACTTTCTCTGTGAATGTATGTTTTGAGTCATTACTGCAAATGTCACATCCATAACGCTGGAATTGCTCATCTATTTGGAAAGAATCTATAATTGTTGAGATTGTGATGATTCTGTAGGTGTGTGCATTTGCCTAAAATCTAATAAACAAATTTAAAGCAGATAAATACAATAAAGAAAAAGTTACATTTGAAATAAACAGTGTTTTTTTTTTTTCATTTTCTGAGTTTAACAGTATTCAGGTACAGTAATTGAATATTCATTCACTCATTTTCTTTTCGGCCTAGTCACTTATTAATCCTTATCCTTATTAACTTATCCAGCATGTGTTTTATGAAGCAGATGCCCTTCTAACCCAGCACTGGGAAACATCCATACACTTTTGCATTCACACCCAGACATACAGACAATTAACCTACGCAAACAGAGGAACATGCAAACTCCACACAGAAATGCCAAGTGACCCAGCCGGGACTCGAACCAGCAACCTCCTTGCTGTGAAGCAACAGTGCTACCCAATGTCCCGCCCCCAGTAATTGAATAATATAAATTAAAATAATAAAATAAAATTAATGGTTATTTGCGTTACTAAAGGTACAATTACTTATGCCTGAATGCTTTTAAAATCCTCATAGTCACAGGCCTCAAAATCACATCATGCAAATGATACATTATAATACAGACTCAACACTACATATCCTGCGATGTGACTATTGCAAATGATCACATTGCAATTTCGATGCTGAAACAATGCAGCCCTAAATCACACAAACCTTTTTGGCGTTTAACAGGCAGCTTTATACAGTTTTGTGAAAAACAACATAAGCATGGATCCCCTGTGAGGTAGTTTTCACAGTTGAGGTTTAACAAACAATATCTTGAATAATCAAATGTACATTCTGTATGAAAACAGAACAAAAACAAAAAGACAAAAGCAGAATATACATTAAAATACAATAATAAATCCAAAATCCAGGGATCACTGCTTATCTTGTTTGTTACAAAATTGCAAAAAGCTGCTCGTTTAGTTCATTCTCAAATAAAAAAAAGGATGGTCATTTGAACAAAACTGCGGTAATATTGATAACTGTGATCATTGTGATGTGAAACTTTCAAACCAATCTCTATTTTGTTCTATGGTAAAGTCATATGGTTCTATGACTGATAAAAAATCTGATGCAAGAGTTTAAAACAGCCCTTGATTGGTCTTCACACGTCACCATATTTGAGATCCAGTTTCTATCTGTTGAACTTCCCGCCATTTTCAAATGATGACAAAAATCACAGCATCATCATTATCATGACATGACGGGATCATAGATTTCCTGTAGGTTTGATAAACAGCATGCAAGCACACTCTTGATTATCTCGAGATCTATGTGTTAATTTCTATGTCGAGAACATCTGCTATTAAATCTACTATGGTTTTACGAATGCTACTAATATATCTTTTTTCTGCTGTATTTATACTATTTTGGGTTATTTTCTTTTAAATAATTTTACTCAGTGGTTAGCACTGTTGCCTCACAGCAGGGCCGGATTAACCAATGGGCATTATGAGTACAGGGCCAGGGGCCCGTGCGCACTTGGGGGCCCTGCGAGGGGGGTAAAATGCAGATTTTGGAGTGTCTATTTAGGCTAAGGGCAAATAGCGCACCTCGTTGGAATACGCTAATTGAGTGATTCACGGCCATCACCATTTGATTGACAGAGACAACATAAGTAATGAGCACAGCAGGTATCAGCGTGAGTGGTGTAGCTCGTAAAGCGCATGGCAACATGTTTTGACGCAATTGATTATGAACCCGGTTCGAATCCAGCGTCTGATGAACACAGTCTTCTTCTTTTTTTCCCACTACATATCAGATTTTGTCTACTCTTCATCACGAGGAAGACAAGTAGGAATCATTAATCAGTGTGTGTATTATGGAGGATTCAGATTCACACAACTGGATTGGAGAGGTGTTATATCCAAATCATATGCATAATAAGTTTGTAGAAGTTATACATTAAAAATACCATTTAATAGAATTTTTTAGTATTGCTTCACTGAACTTGAAAAAGTATATTAAAAACCATTAATTTTCACTAGTTTTATTAGTAATGTTTTTTTCAAAGTATGCTTTAAATGCTTTAAAAATAAGTTCAATCTTTGTAGACTACAAATATATGTACTGTATGTCATTTATTTAAAAAATGCGGACAATATATTATAGATTAATTTCATTCATTCATTCATTTTCTTTTCGGCTTAGTCCCTTTATTAATCTGGGGTCGCCACAGCGGAGTGAACCGCCAACTTATCCAGCATTTGTTTAACGCAGCGGATGCCTAGATTCATTTTATTTTAAAAAATATTATATTAATCTTACTTTTTAATTCAACTATCCGCTTGTTAAGTGTGACGTCACGCGAAGAAGCTTCCGGGTCCAAGCGCTCTATAAAACTGAATGAGGAGACTCATCAAATGCTAATAATAAACTTTTACACTGCGATGCAACACTTTCGAAAATCACGATCGCAATATATATGTCCATGCCTAATATCTGATGGCCAGAAAGTGATCAAATATTTTATAAATTGTTAAAATTTTGTCATTTGTGATGCAGCAAGCCCAGTGATTGTTGTGTACACTATTACTTTATATAAAATTCACTTTAATGTGTGATATGAATAAAAAATTATCATAAACAAATATTTAGTCAATTCAAATGAGTGGCGGCTTGGACCCGGAAACAGTATTACATATGTCACCAACACGTCACCACTTAACAAGCGGATAGGGGTGCGGCCAGGTAGGGGGCCTACTAGACATTGTGCCCAGGGGCCTCTGAATCCTTAATCCGGGCCTGCCTCACAGCAAGAAGGTCGCAGGTTTTAGTTCTGGCTGGACCAGTTGGCATTTTTGTGTGGAGTTTGCATGTTCTCCCGTGTTGGCGTGGGTTTCCTCCGGGGGCTCCGGTTTTCCCCACAGTCCGAAGACATGCAGGATAGGTGAATTGGATGAACTAAATTGGCCATAGTGCATGAGTGTGTTTGTGAATGTGATAGTGTATGGGAGTTTCCCAATACTGGGTTGCAGCTGGAAGGGCGTCCACTGCATAAAACATATACAGGAAAAGTTGGTGGTTCATTCCACTGTGGTGACCCCTGATGGGTCAGGGACTAGGCCGAAGGAAAATGAATAAATGAATAGTTTTACTAACTTTTTTTAAAACTTTACTGTTGTTTATTGACAGTGAAACTGTTATGAAAAACAAATTAAAGGAACACTCCACTTTTTTTGGGAAATAGGCTCATTTTACAAGTGTCCTAGAGCAGTTGAGGTTTACCATCTTTGAATCCATTCAGCCAATCTCCCGGTCTGGTAGGAGCACTTTTAGCTTAGCTTAGCATAAATCATTGAATTGGATTAGACCATTAGCATCTCAAAAAAGTCACACTTTATATAGTTAAGTTAATTCATAAATTTTCCTTCGGCTTAGTCCTTTTATTCATCAGGGGTCGCCACAGCGGAATGAACCACCAACTTATCCAGCATATGTTTTAAACATTGGATGCCCTTCCAGCTGCAACCCAGTACTGGAAAACACCCATACACACTCATACACAAGCAAATTTAGTTTATTCAATTCATCTGTACCTAATTTCTTTGGACTGGGGGAAACCGGAGCACCTGGAGGAAACCCACATGAACATGGGCAGAACATGCAAACACAGAAATGCCAACTGACCCAGCCGGGGCTAAAACCATCAACCTTCTTGCTGTGTGGTGACAGTGCTAACCCCTGAGCCACCGTGTTGTCTAATAGTTAAATTATTAACTTTTTTTTTTTTTGAGGAAGATGCTACGGTCTAATCCAATCATTCATTAGAATGACTTCACTGTAAGTTCTTGTGCTACATATAATAATGCACTATTGATAACAGACAAGACATTTGACATTTAACTAATGCTCTGTCTGGCGGCTGTTCAATATTCTTCCTCGACACAGATTCTTGAAGTGAACTTTTGCCTGTAAGATGATTAGATTCACTATTTTGGACTTTGAACACAAACTCACAAAAGTGTGAGACACAAGGACAGAATGATGCATCTGATGTGCAATGCCCATCAACAATGAATCGTGGCTATAAGCCTTGGCTAATATTGGCAAGAATGACTGTACACATCACACAGTCTGCATTTCTGTCTCTTTAAGGTCGCATTGTAAATTCTGTCATGGTATTATCTTAAAGGATACAAACACTTTGAGTGCAATAATCTCTGTGAAATATTACAGGTAAATAACTCCATTGTCTGTGCTCAACTGTGATGTTTGCAGTGTAGCTTACAAAAAACTGTGCAGCTTTCTGTCGAGAATTTGTGACCAACTTGAACGTGCTGCAGAACCGGTGATGGGAAATTCCAGATCAAATGACTAAATTCTGCAAGCAAAATGTCACAGAGCATCTATAAATATGACCACACTTTTCAAAGGAGTATAAAAATGAAAATTATACTAATGTGCCTTATTAAAAACACAAAAAGATGTTAAGATATCCATATAAGCGCAATATAAGCGGCTAATAAGACAAACATGCAGTCACATTACCTTTGATTGAGCAACAGACTGTAATGGATAATGTTATTCAATTAAATCAATGGCACTGATGTCAAATTGGATTCAAACCAACTTCAAGAGATTTAAGAATCACAACAGAGATTTGTTTGTTTAACAATCAAAATATTATTTTCCAGAAGAACTATAATTCATATTAGTTAGGCAGCCTACTTTTTATAACACTTTTTGGCGTGCACTTTCATTGAACGGGTAGGAGATGTATAAACATTCTGCAAAGTAACTCTTTTTGTTAGCAAAATGGCATTCAGGTTTGGATGATGGCATCCTGTCTGCTCGCTTTAATGTAAGCTTGTAAAGAAACTCACGGTTCCAGTACACAGGATAGCAGCTCTTCCCCTTGATGTCCACCTCGTAGAGTCCTCCACGCACACACACTGCGTCCACGTTTACGCTATCTGACCCGAACACCGAATCGTCCGCTGAGCATCCCGCATCCGCGCTATCGGGTACCGGCTGCGCTGCCACCGCCGCCGACTGTCTCCGAACAGCCGGTTCCTCGCATCCTGACGGAGACTCGAATAAATCCTCTGCTTCTTCCGTCGCATCCCTCCGTTTGACCTCTTCCGGATTAAGTTCGCAGTATTTACGATACGCCAGCTCGATTTTTAAGGAATCGTGGCCAACGAACGGTTTCCAGGTCCTCTTGTCCTCCTTGTAGAACCAGCGCACCTCCTCGGGTCCGAGTTCCGTGACAACTTCCCCGCGGTGCCGCGAGCTGTTAGAGCGGTTGCGCTTTTTCGTGGCGACGTTCCCGTCACTTTCGCTGTAGTTCGGGTCGCCGGGGATGTCGAGATAATCAGTGTCCGGATCAGAGCCGAGATGGCCGTGATAGCCGGCGAAACCCTCCTCCACCAGGCCTAGCATCAGCTCGCGCTGGCCTGGGGGAAGCGGCAGATGTCCGTCTAACGTTATGCCCGGCTGCACCGCGTCCATCCCGGCGTGAATCGCGTCGCCCGTGGGGTCGTTAAAGCAGGACGCACAACCATCATCCATCCTTCCCCATTCACTGCCGCTGACATTTTCCCTGCTTTCCGAGCAACTCAAAGACGTTTCGTCCTGACAAGCGCTCATCACTGTCGCCGCTTTCTAGAAAACAGCAAACGGAGCGGTTTCAGCACCGGTCAGCTGATTATAATAACAACAAATCTAACGATGTCAAAACCTCTCCTTCCCCCGGCGCCACCAAAGCGGCCAGCATCTGTCCGGAGGCGTCAATCACACACGCTGGACTTGAACTCCATGAATTACGAGCAGATTCACTCGGGCAGTCCTCAAGTTATAGAGCGAACACGCCAACCTGTTCACTTTTCATTAATATGCCGACTGTATTTCTCCCCGTGGAGCCCCTCTGCTCTGAAGCGACGTCCGATTCAAAAATGAATCTTTCTGTTGAGTCGAATCTTTTCAACGGGTCCAAAAAAATAGTTTGAACGAGTCGTCCAGAAATGAATTTGTCCGAACTTCAAACCGTACTCGAATCTCTCGTTAAATAGCCAAGAACCTTGGTTTACAATACATTATATGATTTTTTTTAAATTGAAGTAAACATTTTTGTCATGACTGTATAACGAACGTATGATGGTGTTTGATGCAGATAACGAAATGCAAACAACTTGATACAAATGACCCTAAATATTTTTAAACACAAAGCTACAAGCATATTATTATTATTATTATTATTATTATTATTATTATTATTATTATTATTATTATTATTATTAT
>CAIGQZ010027068.1:5929203-5943799 GCA_903798205.1 Danio tinwini | reverse complement strand
AACAATGCTGAAGTCAGATATTCTGCTTTGAAAATGTTTTTTTCCGTGCCTGAATGCTGTCTTTGTTTAGGTCAATCTAACCTGCAGAATGCCAGTTTAGCCAATTATATTTCAGCACTCCGGGTTGCCTTGTTGGAAAACAGCGTATTTCATTCATTCAGAAAGGCTCTGAAAGCAAGCGCCCGTGACTGAAATGGACAGTATCAGACGTCGAAATGAGAGATTCAGTTCCACATGAGGTTATTAATTAGCAAATGATATTAATATTATGAACGTAAACATTAGGTGAGCAGGTTACATTGTAATCTCGTGTCCTAACAACACGCAAACAGCAGTTTGGCTGTTTGCACCAGACGAAACACGACAGAAATCTAAATACAGCCTTTCAGAAGCACAGAATAAGCACACTCACGAAACGGTAAGGTTTAGAATCCATTCAAACATACATTGTTAGCATTTAGCACTGAATAAAGCACACAAGGTTTACCTGAGGTGATCACTGTCATAGGTTTCACATGTTCAGCTGTGAAAAATAGAAGCAGTTTCTAATATATAAGTTTGAGGTGTTGGTTAGAACTAAAACTTCTTTTAATAGGGAAAATATTCCCTCTATCGCGTGTCGTTGCTTTTATTCATAACACAGTTTAAATCACTCGCTCCTGTCTTCAATCTGGCATCCCACACGTGCGTTTATTTTGATCTAGTAGTGCAATACCTAGTTCAACCACTGAGTGTCAAATTTACATACTGCTCCTTTAAGTCATGAACACGCAAACATGCACTGATTAGATATAACACTAGATCATGTCATTCACCAGTTAGAAAACTCTATGGAGACACGCACTTTATCAAGAGTAGTTGTTGACAGACCAGCGGGTGCAGGAATTATATTTCCCCAAAACTGTGTCACAAGCTGTCACTGTTCAAAAATGAACAAATGTGTGAATATAAATCAAACTTCACCACAGTAAAGCTGGTTAGGCAGAAGAGCACATTTACTTGTTTTGTTATTAAATTAAATAAAAATTAGAAAAAAAGGAGCGCTAAAAACAGAAATATCCTGTCATCTTTTTACATTACACTTATGTTTACGTTACCAAGACAACGAGGGACTTTTCATTTTCAGTTGTGCTCGCTGATCCTCGTACATCGATTGTTTTCATCTCCTTTTACACTTGCACACCTACAGTTAAACGAATGCTCAGGTCTATTTAACCGACTATATTATGGATGCTGTTAAAGGTACTCCATAAAATTGAAAACAGCCAATCTTTTGCCGGACGTTTTCAGTGGCTGAACAACACTTCCGTGCATATAAACCCATTCATAAACGAGAACACAATCTACATCAGCTTTGCGTGGCTAAAATAGTTTTAAAACATACCTGTCTAAAAGAAATACTTCAGCCGTGATGTCATCCTTCAGATCGTTGTTTTGAACTGCATGTCGTCTCCCTCCAGCGTGCAAAAGTAGTTCCCATATTGATTCAGGGTTTAGAAAAGATTTGATTCTGCATTTTTGGCAGACGCCCTTTCAGAAACAATCTTTCTTTTCATGCATACAAGACCACGTTGGTCTTTAGAACGAAGTTCAGGTTGATGCAGAGTTTGCCTGATGACATCTCTCTGTCAGTGGTAGATCCGTGCTTCATGTGTGCACGCACGAGTGATGTATCTGTCTGCTTAAAGAGGCTGCGGAGAAATTCATTCATTTTCTTTTCGGCTTAGTCCCTTTATTAATCCGGGGTCGCCACAGCGGAATGAACCGCCAACTTATCCAGCACTTGTTTTACAAAGCGGATCCCCTTCCAGCCGCAACCCATCTCTGGGAAACATCCATACACACTCACACTCATACACTACAGACAATTTAGCTTACCCAATTCACCTGTACCGCATGTCTTTGGACTGTGGGGGAGCACCCAGAGAAAACCCACGCAAACACAGTGAGAACATGCAAACTCCACACAGAAACGCCAACTTGACCCAGCTGAGGCTCGAAGCAGCGACCTTCTTGCTGTGAGGCGACAGCACTACCTACTGCACAACTGTGTCGCCTTTGCTGCGCAGAAATTCAGATTTAAATTTGTTGACAGACAGTTTGAGTTACCTGTCGTAATTGAGTTATTTATCAGTCTGACAATATTTAATTGGATGAACATTTTTTAGTTGTATGCCTTATCCAGAATATAAAAACACATATAAATGCATTTAGATCATTTACTTCAATCAATACTATCGGAATGTGAAGAGACTTTCAACCAGCACTACAAAAAATGTTTCTGAAGACAATCACCTACTGCACCTTTAAAATATAAAGCACATATACTGATTGATATTTTTCAGACTTTTCTAAAGCTGGGGTGCTCAACCCTATTCCTGGAGATCGACCTTGTAGAATCTGGGATTCGTTAGAACCTGTGTGTATTTTAAATGAAATCAATTCTATATTCTATTATGTTTTGTTTTTGTTTTCCTATTATTTGATCTACATTGAGCATTTCAGTTATGGCTATAAAATCAATTATAAATCTTAGTTATTCATTTAGTCATCCATTTATTTGATTCATATATGTAATTCCTTTATTTTTATCATTTATTATATTAATCATTTATTCATTTGATTTCTTTATTTTATATATTTCTTGTTGCTTGTTAGTGCTTTTTCCATAGTTTAGTCTTATTTAGATGGTGTTTCAAGAGTTCACACTTAGATAATGCTCAACTGAGATAGCAGGTTTGGCATGCTTTTCAGCAGGGTCCTAACCCTGTAGTTGGTTAGTTATTAAAAATATAAACAGATATTTCAATGTACTGTTAAGATATTCGTTCTCTGTGAATTTATGTTTCAAGTTTTTACTCTGTCATATCAGTCATGCTGGAATTGCTCATGTGTTTCCTCAGAGGGTGTGAGTTTGCAGCCGTGTTGTCTTGAAGACTGTGTCCTGAGCTGTTTCTGGGGCTGTGGGGTCCAGGCTCTGCAGACGGCCCTTCAGAGTCACCAGAGAGAGCTCCGGCTCCACACTGCAGAGCTGTTTCAAGAGACTCTGGAGCCAAGCTCCTGTCACCACCAAACATTCAAGTATCCTTTTCTTTTGACTTAGAATTAGATATTTTTTTTGCAATATTAATGTACAAATGAAACATATATTCCGACCTCCACTATATAATGTATAGCTGGGGGAAATGAGTACTGAACATGTCATGTTTTTTTCCTGGGAATAAAATTTCTAAAGGAGCTGTTGAATTGGAATTAAACCAGATTTTGGCAAAACCGCAAACCATACAAACAAAAATAAAACACAATAAATCTGAAAAATGACTTGTGTAATAACAATAGAATAACACAGTTTAAAGACGCCTCTCATATGGAGAATGAAGTCACATGAATTGCTCAGGTGTGATTTTTTTTTTCACAGACTTCAACAGAGTGTAAAACTCTTGATGGTTCTGTGGGTCTCATCTATTAAATCTGATCTTTAATTTCTATTTTATATTGGATTCAAGTCAGGTGATTGGCTGGGCCATTCTGCAGCTTGATTTTCTTTCTCTGAAAGCATTTGAGTTTCCTTGGCTGTGTTTTGCCTCATTGTCTTTCTGAAATGTCCACCCTGGTTTAATCATCATCAATACTTATTTTCCCCAGTGAATATCATAAAACAAGTGGTAATTTAAAATGTTACATTCTAAATGATTAATAAAAATAATTTCTGACAAATAAGTAAAACCTTGTGGTTTTAGGAATAATGGTAGAGCATAAAGATTAAAATTGTTAATATATGCTCATGATAAAACACAACATGACGAATGCAACTTTTAAAATGGAACACAATTGCAGGTTTCATCCTTAACATCATGTCAGTGTACAGAAAGAAGAAAAGGAAGAATATTTCACCCAGATGCCACCAGCTCTTGAAGTAACAGATTTTGGGCTGCTTCCCCGGGATAGATACCCATTGGTGGCTGTGCTGACACTGGCCCATCCGGAAACCAGGGACAACTACAATATTGTAAACAACAGCAAGCAATCTTTATCATATTTGCTCAATAGGAACAAATGAAATGTATTATGTTATTAACCATTCAATTTTGTTTTCCTAGACATCTAGTGTGACCGTGATCCACGTTCCTGATGACAAATACAGACTCTCCACAAGAATCTTGTTCCAGTATCTGCTTACAGCACACGGGACCTTGTACGATTTGAAGGTATAAATATAAAAAACCCAAACTACTACCTTTTTTTTTCATGCTGTCACGTTTGTAGGCTCACTTTGATCACACTTAACCTTCCACACCTTGTGTCCCTAAATCAAAATGGAACAGTGTTTAATTATGCACCGTTAATTAAATGTCTAGAGCAGGACTGTGTGTGCTAAAATATTCTCTTTTCTTTTTACAGCCTCTATTCATGTCAGCAGACAACAGCAACTTATCTGGAAGCTCAGAACCTTCTGCAGGCATTCAAGGGGCGGAGCCACAACCAGAAAGAGCAGGTGAAAAGGGGGAGGAGTCTGATTCAGAGGGGGAGTGGCCTGATATTCAAGGGCGGGACTGTGTGGTGTGTCAGAATGCATCAATAAACAGAGTGCTTTTGCCATGCAGACATGCGTGTGTATGTGACGGCTGTGTGTGCCGCTTCCAGCACTGTCCGATCTGCCGAGCATTTGTCTTTGAATCGTTTGCTCTGGCTAACCGACATGCTCATGATGGTGATGAAGAGGATTTTACAGATTGAAGTTTTCTGAAAATGCAGTATTAAAAGCCTTAGCTGGGAAGGATAAAACATGGAGGAACCATTGTAGCATCTTTATATGGTAAAGAGATGCAGGCAGCTGACCTGAAAGTATTGACACTTCTAGCGTTATTTCAATTTTAGGCTTTTTTAACATGAGTGTTTGTGAAATGTGCTTAAGATAGAGATTTTAAGTTGTATAGTATATTTATTTCTTTTCAATATATATATATATGTTAAACTAACAAATATATTTCAGTGTGTAATCGTGCATTTTTTTTTCTTCTCTACAAATGAGAACATGAGGTTTGTTTTATTATTTATTTCTTAAATGATGTGGAAAGAAGCAGGCCAGGCATACACGGTTTATATAACTGATCACACAATAGAGCTGAATGATTTTACAGATCCACATACTTGGCCAACGGGTAAAGCTTTGTATCAAACCGGGGGGGCTAAACAATGCTTTAACTGAACAACTGAAGTCGCTTGATGGTAGTGATGGAAACTGAACATCAGAATGCTTTCAAAATGTTCACAAAAAACGATTGCAGTAACTTAAGAAAAAAGTTTTATGTCCATGGGCAGTATACGGATTACTGACCAACAAACCCTTACATTTATACTCTGCACAAAAAAATTGTGTATGGTTTTATACAGGCTTGTAGTCGAGTTTGGACTCCAGCTTCTTCGAGTCAGCCACCTTCCTCACAGCTTTCATGAAATCCTCCTGGGTCACATACTCATGGTCCGCACGGATGGCAAACATACCTGTTAGTTTAAAAAGATAGCGGTCAAACACCTTTATCAGACCCAAAATACACATCAGTCACCGTATATGTTGCTTTTACAAGCACTATATTATACTAGAGGTTGAACGACTTTAGATTTTTGAAAGTCGACTTTTATGTTATCAAAGTTGAGTTGACGTTGACTAGTCGCTGGTGATATAATTAATAAAACACAAGATGCAAATGTTTTGCAACATGCCACAATTTGCAGGAAATATATACCCATGCAGCTTGACAGCTCATAACAGTTTGGAAAAACAATGAAACAATAGCAATCACTATGGCCAGACAGAATCTGCAAATATTGCTATTTCTGCAGAGGATTTGTAAAAAAAAAAAAAAAATCTACAGATTTATGCGGAATGATTTTAGGAGTATCATAACAAAACCATACTATATAAAAAAAACTAAAAATATATATATATATATATATATATTTTTACTTCAATGTTTAATCCAATTAGATCCACTTATTTGGTAAACAAAGCAAGTCTCTCATATAATGTACCTACTGAAAGACAGAAAATATGACTTTACAATCTGTACTGTAAATAAATCATATGGACATTTAAATATTACTATTATTATATGACAATAAGTACTGAAATTATTTAAAAACTGAATAGAAATTTACACAAGTAAATACATGGACTCAATGAGCAGCTAAAACTCTGCAAATTTCTGCACGAGCAGATTCCGTGTGGGCCAACCAATCACCAATTTTGTCAGTGTCAACATTGTCATTTCGCACCCGGGATAGTTTTGCTGCAAAATAAATGCAGTCAACAAATTGATCACTGCACGTACTACAGATATTTTAGTGCACACAGATATTATTATACAGAACTTATTTCATCACATAACACACGAAAGACATACAGTTGAAGTCAGAATTATTAGCCCCCTTGTTTATTTTTTCCCCCAATTTCTGTTTAACGGAGAGCAGATTTTTTTTTCAACACATTTCTAAACATATTAGTTAATATATTATTTCAAATAACTGATTTATTTTATCTTTGCCATGATGACAGTAAATAATATTTTACTAGATTTGTCAAGACACTTCTATACAGCTTAAAGTGACATTTAAAGGCTTAACAGGTTAATTAGGTTAACTAGGCAGGTTAGGGTAATCAGGCAAGTTATTGTATAATGATGGTTTGTTCTGTAGACTATGGAAAAATATAAAGCTTAAAGGGGCTAATCATTTTAACCTTAAAATGTTTTTTAAAAAATTAAAAACTGCTTTTATTCTAGCCGAAATAAAACAAATAAGACTTTCTCCAGAAGAAAGAATATTATCAGACATACTGTGAACATTTCCTTGCTCTGTTAAACGTCATTTGGGAAATAAAAAATAAAAAAAATTCAAAGGGGGGCGAATAATTCTGACTTCAACTGTAGGTTATAAGATTATAAGCCTTATTACACAGTCAGGGACTTGCTCAGATGCAAAATCCTGCTCAGGTCAGGCGTTTTTCACAGTTACTGGCTCATCTTTGTTATCAGACATTTCCTCGATCCACATCTTCACCGCGTTTACAAGGGATGATATTACACTTGCTATTAAATTGTCACACCTCCGGCGGTTGCGCACTTCACGGTTCATTCACAAAATATGTCACAGTCTCTATACGTCTCTTGTTCCCATTTATTTTCTTAAAATTGGATAGATCACTGTACATTCCTATTTGACAAAGTGGAAGTAAGCTCTTGTCTGTCAACGTGGTTTGACTTCTGCTTCATTTGCTGCTATGTGTAAATGACTAGAATAACAAATAATGCAGTAAACGGTCAAACTTACTTGCGCTACAAACCAGTGCGTTTATGACAAAACAATAAAATAATACCAGTTTGCATCAAGACAAGCAGTTTGGCACAGCTAAAAATCAATGGAAGTAAATGAGACCGGATGCTCTTATGCGAAAAATAAGGTGGATAGTAAAAGTCACAGCAAAACAAAAATGACCAATCGTTTGTTCTTTATTGTGGCTTATAGCATTGTGTAAATTTGTCATCTATGGATATGCCGTAGTTGTACTTCTGAGTACACCAAATTCAGATTTAATTATTTGTGTGACTAGCTTACATACTAAGTCAATGCAAATGCACGAATGGAGATTTCCAGAGATCGGCATGTATGACGAGGAATAAAAGGTATTCACTAGAGCTGCACGATTCTAAAATGAGAATCGCAATTTTTTTGCTAAAAAAAAAAAGATCACGATTTTCTCACGATTCTGTAGATGGATAATATGAGTGGGCTATTATTATTATTGTTATATCAATATAACAATTCATAATTCTGATGTTGAATTATTATGTCTGAGACATATGCTTGCAATCTGTCATTGACAACATTGTTAGACCGTTTTTTTTTCTACTGGTAAAAATCAGACATTTGTCATTTTCAGATTCCCTCTTGCATTATACTCAACATTATAGGCTAAAGTAGTTACATACAAGGAGTGCAGAATTATTAGGCAAATGAGTATTTTGACCACATCATCCTCTTTATGCATGCTGTTTTACTCCAAGCTGTATAGGCTCGAAAGCCTACTACCAATTAAGCATATTAGGTGATGTGCATCTCTGTAATGAGAAGGGGTGTGGTCTAATGACATCAACACCCTATTTCAGGTGTGCATAATTATTAGGCAACTTATTTCCTTTGGCAAAATGGGTCAAAAGAAGGACTTGACAGGCTCCGAAAAGTCAAAAATAGTGAGATATCTTGCAGAGGGATGCAGCACTCTTAAAATTGGCAAGCTTCTAAAGCGTGATCATCGAACAATCAAGCGTTTCATTCAAAATAGTCAACAGGGTCGCAAGAAGCATGTGGAAAAACCAATGAGCAAAATAGATGCCACTTGCCACCAGTTTTGCCATATTTCAGAAGCTGCAACATCACTGGAGTGCCCAAAAGCACAAGGTGTGCAATACTCAGAGACATGGCCAAGGTAAGAAAGGCTGAAAAACAACCCCCACTGAACAAGACACACAAGCTGAAACGTCAAGACTGGGCCAAGAAATATCTTAAGATTGATTTTTCTAAGGTTTTATGGACTGATGAAATGAGAGTGAGTCTTGATGGGCCAGATGGATGGGCCTGTGGCTGGATCGGTAAAGGGCAGAGAGCTCCAGTCCGACGCCAGCGAGGTGGAGTACTGGTTTGGGCTGGTATCATCAAAGATGAGCTTGTGGGGCCTTTACGGGTTGAGGATGGAGTAAAGCTCAACTCCCAGTCCTACTGCCAGTTTCTGGAAGACACCTTCTTCAAGCAGTGGTACAGGAAGAAGTCTGCATCCTTCAAGAAAAACATGATTTTCATGCAGGACAATGCTCCATCACACGCGTCCAAGTACTCCACAGCGTGGCTGGCAAGAAAGGGTCTAAAAGAAGAAAAACTAATGACATGGCCTCCTTGTTCACCTGATCTGAACCCCATAGAGAACCTGTGGTCCATCATCAAATGTGAGATTTACAAGGAGGGAAAACAGTACACCTCTCTGAACACTCTCTGTGGTTGCTGCTGTATGCAATGTTGATGATGAACAGATCAAACCACTGACAGAATCCATGTATGGCAGGCTTTTGAGTGTCTTTGCAAAGAAAGGTGGCTATATTGGTCACTGATTTGTTTTTGTTTTGTTTTTGAATGTCAGAAATGTATATTTGTGAATGTAGAGATGTTATATTGGTTTCACTGGTGAAAATAAATAATTGAAATGGGTATATATTTGTTTTTTGTTTAATCCTCAAAAATATAACTTGCCTAATAATTCTGTACTCCCTACACTGTCAAACATTTATTCTCATGCACAACACTCTGTTTGCTATGAAAGAAAAACGTATTATATGCTTGTCGTAATCATAACGCTAAAATGCGATATGCTAATGCTAAGTGCGGTTCATACTTCCCACGCGGCTCCCAAACGATTTCTCTGTGCCACAATCTCAATGTTATTTACAACTTTATTACCTGTTATTCACAGCCTATGCAAGTCTGTTCCCTACAGTAGGCATCATTCACAGGCGTGCACCCGCCCTCTCTGTGGTAAGAGCTCACGGTCAGCTCACGTCACGTGTGTTTTCATGACAGCGAAAACTTCATTAAATGAAGACAGAAATGACATTTTTGGGTGAATTATACATTATAAATACTGTATGTGACTCTTTCAACAACATTTGGAGGTGTCCACGTTGCTGAACATTGTATGTAAAACAATGTGAAGACTTTTCTTCAACGTAAAGGCGCTTTTGCTTCTCTCCTGAAGTTGAAAAAATGATAATATATCATCTAGGGTGTCGAATCGAGATCGCAATCTTTTTACGATTGCAGCTCTAGTATTCACCTGTTAAATTAAACTTGAGCAGACAATGTGCATTTCAAAGAAAGCAGGAGTTTCACACTTTTACAGAGATTCGTTTGTCATTTCAAAGCAATTAAGTGAAAGGGCACCTAGGTTACCCCTTTTTCCAGATTTTTCCAGTCTTTTGTGCCCCCAGAATGTGTCTGTAAAGTTTCAGCTCAAAACACCCATCAGATTATTTATTATAGCTTTCACTAGTTTGTGTTTTATAGCTCTCAACAGATTTTTGCTGTTTTTGTGTACTGCGCCTTTAAGGCTAGTCCTCCCGCCCTCCATTCCCACGTGCCTCAGTCTCCGCCCTCGGCTGCCTCAGACAACTGACACAGACATAAAGAAAGCAGATCTCAATGTACAAAATAAACCTGATTTAATGTCCACAAACTGGGACTGAAGCGTCTTCTTTTATAATTGTTCTGACACGCGGCTGTGCTGATGAAGTAAATCGCTGTAATTCATTAACACATGCACTGTTTTAAAACATTTTAAGCTTGTAAAACTCACTCTTCATCACATTTAATGATGATTGATGATCCTAGCAAACTGAACAGACCTTTTATTTACGGTTGATTTGCGCACGTCCTGTCTTGTTGATATGATTATACATGTTAGTACGGAGACATGTTAATACAAAGCTGTCAATCAATTCGGTGGGTGGGGGGGCCGCACTCCTACATCAAGTTGCGGTCGATCTTAAAACCGCTCAAATTGGTACACCGTTTTTATGTTGTTAAATTGAAAAAAAAAAGACTGAGTGTGTTTATACCACCCCAATATGGCGGTCTATACACTATGCCTACACATATGTCTGTCCAAACAGCTTGAAAAGTAGATTTTTCACCATAGGTGCCCTTTAAGACAAACACATTAAGTGTGATGTTTCTCACCAGCTTCAGTGCACACGTTCCTCAGATCTGCTCCATTAAAGCCATCTGAAAGCTTGACAATGGCTTCATAGTCTGAAAAAAAGAAATGTGTTGAGAGAGAGGAAAAGCATTCCAAGAAATTAAAAAGTGATTAGCAAATGAAGGATGGGCACCTATATCTCCATGTTTGGTTATTGGACCAGAGTGGATCTTCAGGATGTCCAGTCGAGCCTGTTCATTGGGCAACTCAATGTCTGTTGTACAGATAAAAAATATATATTATTCAAGTTTCCAACCACAGCCACAGAATGCGTGAAGTGGAGGACAGTAAAACACAAACGTACGGATCTTTCTGTCCAGACGTCCAGGACGCAGCAGGGCAGGATCTAAAGTGTCCGGACGGTTGGTGGCCATGATCATCTTGACTCTATGAAGAGTGTCGAATCCATCCATCTGATTCAGCAGCTGATAGAGAATTATTTTTATTATTATTATAGTAAATAAAGAAAATCGATGTGCAATAACAGACAAACATTTATTTTTTATTTTATTTAGGCTGTGTGTCCACCTGAGCATTTTTTTCTCAAGCTGAGAGTTTGTGCTCTGTTGTTGTCAATGGTAGTGCCACATTTGAGCGCCTGCAGCATAGTGAGGCACGTTTTACTGTAAGACATTTTTTTTAGGCGTTGCAAGTTGAAAAACACCCATGAGAGTCACTTCTGAGCTTGCCGCCAAATCACAACTGAGTTTTTTTTTTTAAACAGTGCTCACATTTCTGCAGTGCAAAAACAGCCTTAGTTTAGTTTAACAAATTGATATAAATTTTTGAAATAAATTTTCCAGAAGACAGCTTTAAACCATACCTCCATCAGTGTCCTCTGGATCTCTCTATCAGCTGAGGTTCCTTCAGAAAACCGACGTCCACCTTTAAAAGCAAATTATGTGTTGTGTTAAATCAATTTAGAACAGCCAAACCATTCCTGTTACCCTTCATAAGAGAGACTGGAACACAATGTGATGTGAAGCATTACCAATAGCATCAATCTCGTCCATGAAGATAATGCAGGGCTGATGGTCTCTGGCGTAGTTGAACATCTCTCTGATGAGTCTGGCACTCTCACCAATGTACTTGTCAACAATGGAGCTGGACACAACCTGACAAACAACATGCTTTATTCAACACTATGACCTTATAAGAGTTGACATGTCACATTAAATGGTATGACCTCACAAAAACAGTTAATTTAGGACCCCTAAATCAGCATACCTTGAGGAAATTGCAGTCCAGCTGACTGGCCACAGCTCTGGCAAGAAGAGTTTTTCCAGTGCCTTTAAAAACAAATAAATACCATTACATGCAGATCTCACTTAAAGTGATGTAAGTGTCCAGTAAAGTCTAACTGACCTGGAGGTCCGTAGAGCAGGCAGCCTTTGGGAGGAATAATGCCCACCCTCTGGAACAGCTCAGGATTGGTCAGAGGAAGCTCAATCACCTGCAAAAATGTTCAACAAATTGACTAAAGCTGCATTTACACTGTAATGCACAGATATGCGAACGTTTTCCTCAAGTTTCCTCACAAATGTGAAAAATCACAACATATTAATAACACAAAATTATAAAATAAGACGATAATAAGATACGACTAGGACAGAATCTGCAGACTTTTTTCCCATTTCTTCACATAATTTGTAAAAATAAAATCTGTGTATTAATGCAGAATCAGTTTGAGTGTCAGGGCTATTAACCTAACACATAAAAAAACAACAAAAAATAATAATTACAATGAGAACCCCTTGTTTGGTAACAACAAAGCTACAGTAGTTCCCTCATAGAATACACTCACAAATAGACAGAAAATTTACTAATTGTATTCTTAACTCATCTAAACATTTGGATATTTAATATTACTTATAAAATAAATATAAAAACTGAATAAACATACATTTACGTAAATAAAAAGACTGAATGATGGGCTCAAAAATATGTCTTTTGTTTAGGCCAGATACAGTAGCTGAGAATTGGATATGCATTTAAAGGTGCAGTAGGTGATTGTCTTCAGAAACATTTTTTGTTGTGCTGGTTGAAAGACTCTTCACATTCCAATAGTACTGATTAAAGTAAATGATCTAAATGTATTTATATGTATTTTTTACATTCTAGTTAAGGCATAAAACAAAAAAAATGTTCATCTAATTAAATAGTGTCAGGCCAACATCTCTCATAATTCCAATAAGTAGCCTGTCAGCAAATGCAGATTTGAACAAGTGCACAGCAGTTTGTGCGCAGCTCTGACATTTGTGCACAGACGCTCTGCATGTTCATAAGAAAGAGAGAGAGGGAGCTGTAAAAACATGCTAAATCAAAACTTTTAAAAAACTGAATCAATATTGGAGTTAGTTTTGCACGCTGGAGGAAGGATGACACCATGGCTGAAGTATCTTTTAGACAGGTAATGTTCTGTTTTAAAACTACTTTAGCTTCACGCACAGCTGATGTAGATTTTGTTGTTATTAATGGATTATATGCACAGAAGAGTTGTTCAGCCACTGAAATCTTCCAGTGAAAGATTGATGTGACTATTTTTAGTTTCATAAGGAACCTTTTACAGCATTGATAATGTAGATTTTATTTAGTTAAAACATAAGTCAATAGTGCTATTCCGCCTAGCCTGCTTTACTAAGGTGAAGTTGGTTTTATATTCACATTGGTTCATTTTTGAACAATGACGACCTGTGACGCTCTCTCTATATTGTTTACCATTCTACTCTAAAATAGTAGGGGTGAAATGGATCACTGTTGATCCGTGATCCGTACGGATCACAACTCACGGTTCGGAACGCACGTGACCCGCGGATTAATACATTTTTTTGAACTTGTCAGTTAATCCAACATTTATAACCACTGCAGAGAGATCACCTCCCGCGTCATTCAAATCGCGTGCATAAAAGCATGTAGGCTTCCCTGTAGGATATAATGATGACGGGAAAAGTTGTGTTGGGACCAGGGCTTAATTTGTGCTGGAACACTCCAGATCCGGCACCTCTGAAATCTGATCTGGCACCTTATTATACAGATCCCCTCCTCAACCTCTCTCCTACCTGTCCGCTGTTCACTTTCTTCCGCGACTCCCCAACCCTCTTCACTTTCGTCCGCGACACCTCCGCCCCGCTCACTTGCGACAGTCCTTCGCCAACCACTGCCCCAACAACCCCAAAGCCCCCCCAAAATCATTTTGAAACATGACACTGGTGAATTTTTGACGTTGGTAAAAGCAATTACATGGGGTAACCAACAGATGGCGACAAACAACCATCAAAATTATGTGACTGAATAGGTTTTTAAAAATAATACACCTACAGTATAATAAAACAAAGTTTTATGTGTGAATTGTTGAATCATTAATTGAAGATAAATATGATCTGTTGTACAAGATGTTAGATTTCTATATTTAGCATTATCAGCAACAGTAGCAAAGATCATATTTCATATTGAATACTTGTCTTTTTTCAGCTGGTTCTTTCTTGATTATTTTTATTAACATTACAGGTTCTAAGTTCTGTTTGTTAAAAGCAATGTTTTTTGCTGTAATATTTTTTATATAAAATGGAAAGCAAACGGTCTTCTCACTTTTTTGCTGATCTGAAAAATGGTCCGATCCGTGACTAAAAAAAACGTAGTTTGATCCGAACTGCAGATTTGTGATCCGTTACACCACTATAAAATAGCATGCAAGTATGACTTAATAATGAGTGTAATTCCTGCACGCCGCCAGACAAGCATTAGTCGCTTTTAACACATGAGAGAGGGTTCTGCTGTCATCTTTAAGGTGCGCAT
>CAIGQZ010027068.1:5910895-5928803 GCA_903798205.1 Danio tinwini | reverse complement strand
TTAATATATATATATTAAATTATTATGGCTCATATGACGATTTAAAGTGGTTAATTTAAGTCAATATTGTACTTAAATATGTTTACTTAGACTTTGCTTATAGCTGCACACATTCTTCCATCAAATTTACTTTTTATAAATCACAACTTTTGCATGAGAAGTGGCAATCGCACATTTCCGCCCGTTTAGTGTGTACGCCATATTTATAAATGAGACCCCAGATCCATCTGGACAAAATGGCAATATGATACAAAAGTTTTGCACATACAGCTAGATACGTCTCTGTGTACTGGGTCTAATTGTTTTGTGTAATAAATTATCCATTAAGATTACATCATTTCTTTCTTAAATCTACTTTTAGTAATACCTGCGATACTTTTCATGTTTAACACAATGATGAAATTAAATTTACTCAATCACAAACGACCAGCCAAAGGTTTAGAATTGTTGTTATTTTTTAATATTGAAAATTCTATTCTACATATGGTTTTATTGGATTAACACTGGATTTATCTGACCATAAATACAATTAACTAATATTGTGAAGTATTATTAAACGTATAATAGCTGAACAGTTTATTTTATTGAGTTATAATTTAAAATGTATTTTTTCAGAGTTTCTGCAGGTTTCACCAAGTTAAATTTAAGACATTAAGACCATTATGAATGAAATTTTAGACTCATAAAGGGCTAAATGCTAATGAATTTTTCAAATAGCCCAGATGGAAAAGACCCTATCAAAAACAATTCTAATTTAATACATTTAATAATACGATAATAGTTTAATATTTTTTTTATATATTTTTTATATTTCTTAGCAAAATATTTTAAATATTGTGTAAAAACAAGCTCTACGCTTTTTCCCAACATAAACTTTCTTTAAAATAAAAATAAATAAACAAATGTTTTATAAGTTTTAAAAACTATAATAAACTAAATCTATGCACAACAATCTGTCCAGGTCAGTGTCCTTAACTGTAAATACATGGAGCACTTTAAAACAAATGTTATTGTAGGGAAAATAATTAAACCATTATGACAAATACAGTTAAAAATAAATTTTTAAATAAAAAAAGTTTAAAGTTTTACTGAGATGGATTGTTTTATGGGTGTTGGCCAGATTGGGTAGTAATACTTGAACAGAAAATTAAAACCAGTTTAAAAAGCTTTAAGATCTACATCACAATAATTTAGTAAATTTAAGACTTTTTAAGGCCTAAAAGCTTGATTTTGAGATTTTAGACATTTTAAGACCCTGCGGACACCCTGTTTTTCTATGATTTGACCTTAATTCTCAGCATGATTAGTGAAACCTTCATATGAGTGTCACAAAAAAAGTATAGTTTTTAAACTTTTCACCTGAGCTGTGTGTGTGTGTGTGTATGCATGTATATGCTCACCTGTCTGCGACATCCAACCACATATCGCGGTCCATTAGTTGCTTTAACAATAACTGCAAAAGAAGAATACATTTAACAAATGAACAGATAAACAAACCATCATCATCTAAAGCTCAATAAAGAGAAGCTAGCCTTACATTTCTCCTCAGTCAGCTGCTTCAGCACCTCGCCGACAATCTACAAAGACAATGAAGTAATTTAAATAAACGTTATTTGCACCAATATGGTCAAATCACTTAATGTGGGAATAATAAAACACAATCTACAGAGCAGATCTTACCTGTCCCACACTCTGTAAAGCCTTCAGGTCATTCTCAGACTTCTCATACTGTTTAGTGAGCTCCTTCAGCTGCTCTCTCACTGCAAGACAAAGCGTTTATTTACATGTGCAAACATCAAACTTCCATCAGCTCAATGTGCCAGAGATAAAGGTAAAGTTGGTTTTATATTCGGATATTCAGACATTCTCCTTAATATTATAATTTCAGGAAAATATTCTTTGCAAATTCTAAATAGGGAAATCATATTAGCAGCCAATGACTATCAAAGTACAACATTGTTCACAGTCAGTTAGATAGTGTTAATGCTGTTTTGAAGTCATACTTGCATGCTAATTCCGATCGAATATCCAAAGTAACATGGTAAACAATATAGAGACTTCTAAATAAATGAATGTGCGAATATAAAACCAACTTTACCTCTATGTGTCAGAGATGCTAACTGTTCATCGTGAAGTAGCATGATACTGAAAACCAGCTGTATTAAAAGCTAATTTCTAAAAAAAAATGTATATGATATTTTCAGTTCGGGAGATACTTATAATCATGCGGTGTATCTTTAATTGTGAATTTAAAGAGGGTCTACGGATTATTTCAGCTGTTACCATTAGCGGCTAATTGATTTCAGCACTGCATGACAAAGCGACTTACAGTACAGGCTGCTGAAATACCGCAAACAACAGCCGAAGAAGATGTCAAACTGCTCAGTGACAGTCCGACGTGAACAGAAAAACATCACACTTACACTCTTTGAGGCGCCCGTCAATCTCTTTATGCTCCAGTAATTTCTTTCTGTAGTCTTGTAAACCTTTCTCCCTGTTTTCCGCCATGTTCACTGCCGCTTCGCTCTCGCGCTTCTTCGTGATGTTTAATAGTAGCGTGTCACAAACCAAACCGAGGCGCGTCACCGCTCCCTACTGGACGAACAGCGCTATACAGTGTTTACAAGAGGCATCGAACGCCATCTATGTTTTGTTCCCATGTGGAGCCCATAGAAAATTTTCTTAAGGGTGGCCAGAAGAGGCCGCACCAAATCTTGGGGGTGGTACACAAAACAATTTCTAAATTCACTGTAATGTTATATTTTTATATATTTTTTATATGTTTCTGGTAAATGAAATAATGTGGTTGTAATTCATTTAATTATTTACTCTTGAAATATTGCAATATATTCTTAAAAAATCTATAAAATTCAATAAAATCCCAAAAATATCTTTTACAAAAACTTTTCATATATATATAAATAACTTTTCAGTTATTTTTCACGTACTTTTATTGTACAGCATACGGAATATGCCATGTCTAAAATTAATAAAGATTAATTAATTAATAAAACAAATGAACAAAAGGCAGTACGATACAAACACACTCACTATACAGACTCTAATAATATCATTTATCCATTTTCCTTTTTGAGCCACAACATTATTAATACAGCTTTTTCTATTAATGTACCTTTGGGTAAATATTTAATTACCATTGGAATCTATTGAAGGTGTGTGCTTGCTGTCAATGATGATTGGGAGGGGGGGCAGTGAATCAGCTACAGCAGTGGCACCCATCAATCCACAATAATTTAGTGGCTGCTATTTATTTATTGAAATATTGTGAATTTACGCAAGTACATTTAAATTAATAATATCAACAGCAAAATCATATTGGGGTGGCCAGAGTTAACACGGCCACCCCTGGCCACCCCTTGGGGGCGCCTCTGTTTGTTCCCTATCCAGTGTCCACTCTTGATTGTTGCAGTTGCCTTTTTTTTTTATTTTCTGACACACTTTTGCTTGAAAGAACAGTTTCGAGCTACACAGCAAACAGTTTACTTCAATGAAACAAATGGGTTGATGTTTGGAAAATTGGTAACCACTTGAAATTAGTGGACAAAAAGTTATAAACCTTTACAGTACTTTTTAAAGGATTAATTCACCCAAAAAGCAAAATTATGTTATTAATTAGAAACCCTATGTTGATCTTCGGGACACAAAATATCCCTCGTACTCCATTGACACTGAAACATTCAATGTTCAGAAAAGGAACCAAAACATTCTGTGACATCAGTGGTTCAACTGTAATCATATGAAGCTCAATAAACACTTTTGTGTTTCAAAAAACGGAAGAAATTACTTCATTCATTCGTTAATTTAAGTATTTTCTCCCACATCAGGTCAGGGTGCACGCCTATAGGCTGTATATATTGCCATTAGAGGCAGCATCGCAATACGCAGGCATGATGCATGGTAAATGCACACCAGGACACATTCGAAATCACTAAACTTGAATAAACTAAAACTAAAAAGGCTAGTCTAGAAATCAACTGCATAGCCTACTGGCTAATCTTTATTTTTATCATTCATTTTTGGTCTCCTTAAAAAACAGACTGTCATAAAAACTCAGAAAGTCAACAAAGTCAAGGCTGTAATGTGATTGATTATGACATAATGTTATATGCAGGCCCGTAGCCAGTGGTTCGAATGACTCCCCCACCCCCACCCACGACAAAGTCTAGAATTTGGCAATTGATTATATGAGCAGATTTGTCCCATTTTGACAGCATGTCATCATAAATTGTGAAAATAACCAATAGAAGACGGCTTTAAGACTAATGAAATTTACAAATTCTGACTGAGGAAATGAGCTGTCCAGTTTATTATTTACCTACAGTCTCAGAAATAAAGGTACACAAGTTGTCACTGGGGTGGTACCTTTGTACCTAAAAGGTCCATATTAATACCTCAAGGGTACATATTGGTACCTAAAAAGTACAGTGTTCCTCCTCAAATTTGTAGGTACTAATACTTCTGAGATATCAATATGGACCCTTCAAGTACAAATGTGTACCTTTTGAAAAGGTACCACCCCAGTAAGAGCTCTCGTACCTTTACTTCTGAGAGTGTACAGGCTAGTTTTTATGTTTTTTGGCATGTTTTAAATTAGTTTTAACAGATCCTAATAGTTTTTTTTTATGATGCATGATAATAAATTTGTATTTTAAAAATAGTTTTTGTTCAAAATGTTTAATTTAAAATTCTAATGGCATAAAATTTTTATAAAACTGTAATAACTTGCAGTTTAAACGCACATTTCTAAATAAACACTTTGTGGTAAAATAGTATGGTAAGCACTTTGACAAAATTGTAGGTAATGTTTTTGTTGCATTAAAAAGTGTGGTTATGATCACCATCCGACAAGCTAATGCGGCAAAGAATAGTGCATAAAATATCGCTAAAATGCAGTATTTGAACCTGTATTTTAATAGAAATTGAGGAGAATAACTGCAAAAGCTCCACTTTTAGAGAAAAAAGAACCACCCCTTTTAATAGGCGGGCTACGGGCCTGATAAATATACAGTCAAGCCCAAAATCATTTATACCCCATGGCAAATTCTAACTTAAAGTTACTTTTATTCAACCAACAAGTTTGTTTTATATAAATGATTGTATATTATATAAAAAAAAATATTATTTACATTTGAACAAAAAGTGGCATGTCCAAAATTATTCATACTTTATCAGTAATCAATAGAAAAGTCTTTATTGGCTATTACAGCTATCAAAATTTCCTGTAATTGCTGACCAGCTTTTAGCATGTCTCCAGCACTATTTTTTCAACCCTAAGAACACCATACTCACTGTCCCACAGTTTTTTTGCCCAATTCTCTTTAGTGATGGGAGGGTCTCCTTACTATCACCCTAATCTTCAGCTTTATCCACAGATTCTCAATTGGATTTAAGTCAGGACTCTGGCCGAGCCGCTGCAAAACGTTGATGTTTGTCTCTGCTAACCATTTCTTCACCATTTTTGCTGTGTGTTTTAAGTCATTGTCGCCATTTGTTGTCGCCAGATGCGCCATTTACTGTGGAGTTTGGGCAATTTGGAATTGTATAGAACTTTAAATGTTCCCATGTTCCCACTGTGATCGTTTGTAAAGGGTATATGAATAATTTTGTACATGCCACTTTTTGTTCAAATGTTATTAAAAAGCTAAGAAATATGTTTGTTTTTTTCTACAATGATGCCTCTTGTACATCGCCTTATTATATTTTGGGAGAAGCCTGTGTCATTTCCAGTCAAAACATCCATGGGTGACTTTCCCTTTAGTACAATGATTTTTTAGTCTTCAGTGATTCATTCAATGGAAATCAATGGCTACTGCTACTGGTACATTGAGAGTAAGAAAAAAACAACAACAACTATGGCTCCTGGCAATACTTTCAGATGATAAATTAAGGGTAATAATGCTGCAAACAATTATACTTTTTTAAATACAGACTTAACATTTAATTTCCTCTGGGCTTTTTTCTCTCTGCTTCTCCCTGTTTGTTTTCTTGCTTTTGAAACAAACATAGAATCGCTTTATTTCAAAGAATTCTTGTTTTATAAATATTACTGAAGAATGATTTCCTAGTAGGTTAATTATTCTAATATGAAATCTTGTTGAAAGTCTTATTAACATATTATTAAAGCAAAAAAAAGACAGAATATGTACATTTAAATGCCTAAAACTACTTTATTTTTTCCCCTGTAAACTACTAATTCAAGCAGTCAAATCATTTCAAGCAGTCAAATGCAATACAGCAGTTTAACCACACAGAGGCAGTACAGACATTTGAACTGAGAAAGAGAAACTATAGACAAATTACCATGTTTGTAAACATTCAGGATGCGCGCGCAGGGAGGTGGCAGAAAAAAACCGGGAGCGCTACCATTTACAGCGAGGGAATGACAGCCGATGTGGTAGAGTTTGTCGTTGTCTTAGAAAATAATATATATTGATTACATATATTATTTACATAATGTTTTCAGCGTATTAGATTAGATTAGATTCAACTTTATTGTCATTACACATGTACAGGTACAAGGAAACGAAATGTAGTCAGTATCATAACAGCTTGTCACCCAGTGATAAGCACAGTGATTCGGCAAAATTAATGTTAAAGTGAGCAGCGTTCGTCTGACAGGTCCATTTGCGATATCACCCTTCCGATGGATATTGAATAAGACGAAATGACCAAGCATCCAGCCCGAAATATACAATCTTATTGTAGCTCCAAGGGATTTTACAAGAGAGAAGTTAAAGGCCTACAAGTGTTTGGATGCCAACAATTGTGTTCTGTGTGGTCATGTGCAAGAAATAATGCTCACTGATTACCAGATTTAAAACTATGTAGTGCTAAAAACTGAGGTTCTGCCGAGCCAAAGTCAAGGAAAAAAAGATAAAGCTAACGTTATACAAGGCCTGGGTAATCATCAACAGCAAAACTGCATTCTGACAGCAAACTACAGTAAGGCAGGCCCAGGGAATGTGAACTTACACATAAAGTTAAAGTTGATTTTATATTCGCACGTTCAGATTTTCTCCTTAATAATAAAATTTCATATAAGTATTATTTGCAAACTCTAAATAGCGAAATCATATTAGCAGCCAATGACTAATAAAGTACAACATTGTTCACAGTCAAATAAACAGTGTTCATGTTGTTTTCAAGTCACTCTTGCAGGTTATTTCAGACCGAATACTCGAAGTGTCATGGTAAACAATATATAGGGAGTGTCACAAGTTGTCACTGAATGAATGTGTGAATATAAAACCAACTTTAATAACTTACACTTTCACGTTTCATTCTTAGCATTCAGTGTCTGCAGTTTAATTAACCATATGTAACTGTTTTGCTTTGCTGCAATCAAAAACGAGTAATTTGAATGATTCAGCATAGCCTGAACTTACCTGATATAACATGAGAACTGCAGAGTCCAGCATTTATAATTAGGTTGTCACTTCATTTAGCTCCCTTTTAGCAAAAGACGTCTGCCGCTGGCATTGAAAGCAGTGTGGTGTATGGTAAAAGTTAAGTTTTCTATTTTTGGACGAATTTGGCATCCTACTGCAAAACACGACATGTTTGCTATTGCAGCCGGTCTTTTTTTTGCAACCGGAGACCGGTATGTAGGTTGGTAATTCGTCAGAGTTTCTTTGAGAAATTATTAAAAAATATATTTAAATAGTAATTACTTTGCTCACATTCCATCAAAACATGGACATAAATTGCAACTAGTGAAGGTGCAATAAAACAATTTTGACAAAATAAAGTTGATAATTGAAAGCAGCCAAACAAACAGCATAAGGACCTCACACCATAGCATTACTAGACACGCCCCTTACTGCTGATTAGCTGTGTTTTGGGACGGGTAAGACACGTGGTAAAAAGCACTTTTTTATATATACAAAGACTGCTTACTAAACCCTAAAATGTAAATTATTTTACCATACAGTACATGAACAGTGTTGATCCTGGATGTTTTCAACTTTGATTAGATGAGGCATAGGTCACTACTTTTTAATTTATTGGCTAAATTGTAGGTCTATTTATTTGTATGATCCCATTCGTGAAGTTTAGAACAATTTCTCATACTCCCACACTGCAAAAACAGCTTTTCTTGTTTAGATTTCTTGTCTTGTTTCTAGTCCAAATATCTAATGTTTAAATCGAGAAGCATTTTCTAGACGAGCAAAAATATTTATATTTTATTGCATTGATATTTATTTATATTGATATTGTCTTGTTTTCAGAAATAATGTGTCAAAATTAGGTAAGTATGTAATAAACAATACTATCTAAATAAGGACTAGTATTTTTTATAACTTAAAAAGTGAGCACTATGAAAAAAGTTCTAGTAATTATTGGAAAAGATATGCTAGCTAAAAAAATAAGTACTAATACAGCATGACAATGTATCTGGGTTTGTTATGTCACTGTAAAATCTAATACACAAACCATTTGAGGAAACCAATTGCATCAAACAATTTGAGTTTAAGAACTAATTCTAATGAGTACTGTGAACCTAATACATTTAAGTACATAAAACCATTTGAGCACATAAAACCCAATAAATTAAAAGAACTCAAACCAATTGAGTACAATAAAATTCAATAAGTTAAGGGAACTCAAAATGTTTGAGGAAACCGATTACTTCAAACCATTTAGGTTCAAAAACTAATCTTTATGAGTACTGTGAACTTACTCAATTTAAGCTGAAGTAATGAGATATTTAAGTGATTAAGTAAGTGTTGATTGAGCATTAGTTAAAGATGAACACCTGCTGTTAACAAGCACAATTACTGAGGAGAAACACAAATCCTTAGGGCTGATTTATGGTCCTGCGTCGAGTGATCACCGTTATCCGTTGCGCATGCCTTGCGCATAGCTGTGCATTTATACTTCTGCATTCTGTTTGTGTTGTTCCGCAATAAGACTTTCAAAACACTAGCTGGCAGCGGGTTTTTATATTCCTCTGTGTCGAGTTTCTTTGTTTTCACTCATTCAGAGGTGGGAACTGGCAGACATGCAACAAAAGTTTTCATATGGAATATAGAATATGGAGTATACTGTAACACAGCCTTTAGATGAAGTTAACTGAAATAAAACACATCAAAATCACAGCAGACAATCAATCAACTCAACAAAAGTGTCTACACCTTCACTTATTACTAATTTGCTTGAGTTTATTTTTGTCAGATGTAAATAATATTTTTGCTAATAATAATATTGATGCCACCACTGTTTGTGAAACAGTTACAGAAGCCAAAGAAAAGCTAACATGATAAATTAAGTCATAGAGCCCTAGCAAAGCAACTGCTGTTCTTATCAATGAACAAAACACTATATTATTTTTAGTTCTAAGGGTTTTTGTAGAGAGAAATAAAGTCAAGCTTAGTAAGTGAGGCTGGTGCTGCTGTTTGTGGAGTTGCTTGATCCTCTGCTGAGATTTTGAGAGATTGCATGCATTTTATTTCAGCGGATGAAAGGTTGTGACTGAAGGCTATGACAGTGATTCTGCTTTTTAGCAGCAGAGGTTCATCATTAATGACCAATCAACTCGTAATCAGTCATTTAATTTACTCATTAACTTTAACACTGAAGCCACTGTCACAGCTTGTGCTTGCATAATGCTGCATTCACACCAGACTCGGAAGAAGCATCAAGTGTGAGTGATTTACATGTTAAGTCAATGCAAAGGCCCGAATAGACATCATGCGGTGCGATACGCACGAATGGCGCAGTGCAAATTGAGCGTTTTGCTCGTTTGACGCACTTAACATGCAAATCGCTCGAGTTCAAAAATTTGAACTTCTGTGGACATTCGCGACGCGTTAAGCAATCAGGAGCTTGTTGATTGTGATTATGACGTAGCGCCTGCTGTTGGTGTCCCGGGGGAAAATCCTCCTGCCTACAGCGACAACAGTTCATCAAACTGGGCTTGGATCAGTATGAAGCACCGCTGAAAGCCTCCATCATCCAGGTTAAGTTTCTGGAGAAGTTTATGAGCTCACAGAGCTGGGTAAACCTCTGAAAGGATATAGTGGACTCAGACACTGCTTCAAACGAATCAACGCTGTTTTTCAGCCTTCATAAAGCACATAAAGTTATTTTATCAATAAAATCCATGTTAGCCATTTAGCAACGAAGCTACAGTCACTCGGCAGACAGAAGCCCGGCCCATGACGCGCATCTGTTCTGAAATGAATTAGATGCGCAAATGAAGCAGATTTGACGTGCGAATGAAGCAGATTTTGATGTGCAAATGAAGCGAGTAAACTCAAATGTTCAAGCGTCTATTTACGCGCGAATAGCGCGATTTATCCGTGAGTTCCGTGTCTGGTGTGAACAGCATAATACTATTGTATGGCACTGTGAAAAGGGGTGAGATAAAACAAAATGATTAGACGTTAATAAAGCGAGAGTTTGGTCCATATTTAAAATTTCTGTACAGAGAGGTCATATTTTGATCTTTGATAATATTTAAATATTATTAATATTTCATATTTTACCGCAATCATGTGATGCAATCAATAATGCAATTGTTACCAATCTTGAATTTTCAAACGCAGCAAATTGCTAAATTTACCACACAAGCTTTACGCTCTGCTGCATTTGCTTGCGTATGAATGGAAGTCTATGGGGCGAAACGTGCAGTTTGACTGCGGCTTAAGTTCAAAACTCTTTTCAAATGAATATAATTAAGTTGCAGTAAATTTTGAGTTAACTACACCACCTGGTAAATTTGTCTATTAGGTTTTACAGTGTAGATTTAATGCTAAAATGGCTAGCCATTATTGCTTAAAATCAGAGTCACATTTGCAATGACATTCAGATAAACAGTACTTGGCCAAATGTGTTGTCCATTATCAGTCACCGTTTATACGGAACATAATAAAAATCAGAATCATTAAAAAAAACTCCCAGCAGTTATCCACATTTCCATCAAGCTGTTTGTCTGCACTGAAAAAAAAATGATGTCTGCAAAACTGTTGCAAACTATTTATTTGTGTTGAATTTAAACAAACAAATTAAATTTAATAAAATTCTACTTAATTTGTTTGTTTAAATTCAGCCCAAATAAATTGTTTACAGCCACTTAACGTAAAAAAATTTAGTAAATCCAAGGATTCATCTCTAAAAGATTTTTTTCAGTGTGCTCAGGCAAGTGGAAGTGTTTGTATTCTTCCCATTTCTTTAACAAGAAAGAAAGTCGATTTTTCGCATCCTGACCCATCTGTGATTGTGTCTGACTAAAGCTCCGTGGTTCCAGAGAGATCTGAAAGCCCATTCTTGGGATTTCGTGTGTAAATTCAGTGGACTAACATAAATGAAAAAAACAATTACAGCAGCATTATTTATTTGCAAGAATAAGACCACGGCCAAGAAGGAGACTTACTGTCTTTTGTTTAATCTCCAGCCTGTTTGAAGAGAAAATATCAGTAAATCTCCACTTCTCGAACTTTTGCTCTCTCAGCAGTTTGGTTTAATGTGTCATTTTATTTGATATCAGATTAGACAATATCGGCAGCATTAAAGTTCTTGAAGTCTTCTCAGTTTTAACAGGAAGTCTGACAGCATGCTTGTGTCCTCGTCACATCCAGGAAATAAAGACAGTGGGAAACACTTGAATTCAGTTCAACACAACAAGTCCTGACACGGTTTCACATCCTCTCCACTTCTGATTTGTAATCAGTTGAAGTATGCAACTCTTTATGCTTCCTAGTGGATTGTTTAGTTGGTTTATAAGGACTAATAGCTAAGAGATGTATGACCTCATTGTCATTAATTGTCTTGCTCATGCAAAGGAGCCTGGGAACCTTATAGAGCTGACAAAGAGACAAGACATCTGGTCATTTTAAAGATAAGAGCTTCCTTTGAGAGAATGGGCACATTTATTTTTTGTAAAACATTCAGCTGTGAATGATGAGATATGTGAATGAAACAGCACATTTATTGAGTCAACAGTATCAGTTATTAAATCCTGAGACAGTCAACTTTAATTGACTGAAATGAAACCCGAGAGCTCTCTGATGCTCCAGCAAAGGTCAAAAAAACATTGTCATAAGTTGACTTCAGTGGTTCAACGATAATCATATGAAGCTCCAAGAACAATTTTGTACACTAAAAAAATGTACAAATGACTTATGTTCACTATTGTCTTCCCTGTCAGAGTGTGTGTTTACTATGGGTGATACATTGCTTGCAATACATTGACTTTAATGGTGTACCCTGACCTGACATGGAAGAGAATTAGTTTTTACTAGGGACAAGACAAGATTGGGTTCACGAAAACAAGACAAGATTTTTTCACTATTTTTAAGAAATATTCAATGATGAAATTTGTGAATGAATTTTTTTTCTTCGTTTATTCAACTGAAAATAAAAATCACAAAGTGTAGGTGCTTTTTTTTATTGTGCTGTATGTAAGTTTTTGACTCTTCTGAAGCATAAAAGTACCATAATATGTGTGCAGATATATAAGAGACATCCCAAGTGAACATACTTGTTTATCTGAAAAACAATGCTGAAGTCAGATATTCTGCTTTGAAAATGTTTTTTCCGTGCCGGAACGCTGTCTTTGTTTAGGTAAATTTAACCTGCACAATGCCAGTTTATCCAATTATAATTCAGCACTCCGGGTTGCCTTGTTCGAATACAGCGTATTTCATTTATTCATTCAGAAAGACTCTGAAAGTATGCGCCCGTGACCGAAATGGACAGTATCAGAGGTCAAACTGAGACTGATTCAGTTCCACATGAGGTTATTATTTAGCAAATGATATTAATATTACGAACGTAAACATTAGGTGAGCAGGTTACATTGTAACCGCCTGTCCTAACAACACGCTATGTGACGAGATACGCAGTAATGGGCAGTTTGGCTGTTTGCACCAGACGAAACACGAAAGAAATTTAAATACAGTCATTCACAAGCACAGAATAAGCACACTCACGAAACGGTAAGGTTTAGAATCCATTCAAACTCACATTATTAGCATTTAGCACTGAATAAAGCACACAAGGTTTACCTAAGGTGATCACTGTCATAGGTTTCTGTTGTTCAGCTGTGAGAAATAGAAGCCGTTTCTAATATATCAGATCGAGGTGTTGGTCAGAACCAAAACTCCTTTTAATATGGAAAATATTCCCTCTATTGCGTTGTTGCTTTTATTTAGAACACAGTTTAAATCACTTGCTCCTGTACTCAATCTGGCATCCCGCGTTTGCATCTATTTTGATCCAGGAGTGCAATACCTAGTTCAACCACTGGGTGACAAACTTACATAATGCACCTTTAAATCAACTTGTAATGAATACTATTTTACTTCTATTTTAATGAATTCTATGCTGTAAAGAACATGCACACACTGCAAACTATTTTGCTAATATATGAATGGAAAATAGTGTTTATATATATGTGGAGAGGTAAGCATTAACGCACACCCAATGAGGGGGGAGAGCATGCTCGGAGCCCGGCAGCTAATCAGCAGGCCAATCAGAAATAATAAATAACACCTGTTTATTCTAGTGATTGGGCCGGAGAGACACCCTTCTTAAGGAGAAGGAGCAGCTGGGAGAGAGAGAGGAGAGAGCACCCACACAGACACCAGAGCTTGTGTGTGTGTGTGTGTGCGTGTGCGTGTGCGTGTGCGTGTGCGTGTGCGTGTGTGCGCGCGTGTGTGCGCGTGTGCGCGTGTGTGTGTGTGTGCGTGCGTGCGTGTGTGTGCGCGTGCGTGTGTGTACTTTAAAATAAAAAGCAAAGTACTTACCTTATACCGCCGACCCTGTCTTCTTCTTCCACACAACAACGAACTATATTACAATATAATTTTAAATATTAGCAAAATATTGATATCGAGTTGATCTCGTCACATCCCTAGTTTTTACAGTTTCTTTTCATTTTTTGGCACACAAAAGTGTTCTTGAAGCTTTGTATGATTACAGTTAAACCCCTGATGTCACATGGAATGTTTTGAAAATGTTTTTGGTTCCTTTTCTGAACTTTTATCTAAAATATTTTTTGTGTTAATGGACGAAGTCTAAAGCTGCGATCACACTGCACTTTTCGCCTAATAAACTTACATTTATATTAGGGATGCTCAAAATAATTAATTAATTGTTAACCGAAAGGGTGCGTTTGTAACCGATTAATGGTATCAGTTAAACGATTAAAAAATATTATTTTATATATTTTTAAAGTTTGGCTGCATAAGGGGCCGATGACTGAACACACTTTTTGCATTGAGAAGGGCATTTTTTAATGGTTTATTAACTGTTTTGTGTGCTGCTTATGCGTCCTGCACGCCTCACATTATGCTGTTGCGCGCTGTGTGCGCTCACGGTTGAAATAAAACTCAACCCTGAGCGGAATAGTGCGTTACGTCAGTCGCGTCTTTTTCATTCTTTAATCAAATGAAAGCAGAGCAGGGTTTCTGTTTAGGTGCCTGCAGTATTTGTGTGATGGAGGAGAAACTTGTGGTCGCAGTTTCAAGTTAGCCAGAGGTGTACTTTATGTTACTTTACAAATCATGGATATCACAATGTTATTCTGTATATTACAATTAAATCAACATGGACACCAACACTCGCGCACAATAGACCAGCTGATTCAGTCGTTTCCTATAGTGACATAAAAAAAGAGCACCGCGCTTCTTTTTTCTTGTCAACATAAAAGTGGTGCGGTGCGCCTTGCATTTTTGGAACGGAAAATCGCGTTCGCTGTGATCGGACCCTAATGTGCAACAAATATTTGTTAACTTGCGGGATGGTAACACGTGCAACCACACATGCCTACAGACGTATTTTGTCAAAGAAGCAAAATGAAAGAAGAATATTTCTAGTCACAGTTTGACAGACGAGTTGACACAAACCAGTGCTGATGCTGATTGCGAGTGAGACGGAGGAAATAAGTCATTATGACAATCTTTAAACTAATGACTTCTATTATAATGTTAAAAGGGGTTTTGTGACATAATAACAACAAAGCATTAATCAAATGCATATTTTCAGTGGAGCGATCGATTTAATAGCCTGATATTTTTATATGACGTACGAAAAAAACATGATTGGAAACATCAGCAAATGCCGGTTCTTAAAGGATTTAGTCAGTGTTTTCATTTTGTAATCTAAATTGGTCATTTAGGTGAAAAATATCTAGGGCAGGCCTGTTTATTTTATTATTATTATTTAGTTTATTATTTTTTTCTACTGCAGGTGCGTGAAGATGTTCTGTTCTGTATGCTGCTGTTCGCATGTTAAAATAAGTCAGTATTTTTAAATATTTAATGTGTCACAAAATAGAAACTTCAATTTTTTTTTATTAAATAATATTTTAACATTTATCTGTTAACGGTTAATATTCGGTTAACGAGCTGCGGTTGTCTGTTGGTAAAATAAACTGAAATGAGCATCCCTTATTTATATGCATGCAATTGCGACAGACCGGAAACGCAAGCTCGTGCGACAAGTTTCACAGTTCAATGCATTGGAAAGTTCAAGCTTGGTGAATTCTGACCAGCGAAATTGCATCACGTGGCTGCATAAAACCAATAGAAGATTAAAACATGACCTCCCTGTACAGAAATGTAAAATATGGAACAGTCGCTCGCTTTTTTTTAATGTCTAATCATCTTGTTGATTCTCGCCTTTTTTTCGCAGCGCCGTACAACAGAATTTTGCTCAAAATCTAGTGTGACCGTACGGAGTCAATCTAGGGCCATATATACTTGCAATAAAAAAATAAAAGAAAAAGTTAAAAGAAAAGAAAGAGCAAAAAATAAATAAATAAATGCAAATCGACAACAATCGCAAAGGGAAAATTAAGTTTTGAGAAATAAAAATAATTTTTTATAGCGTTGCCTTAACAAAACCTTTCCAGTCAACTGCTCATTTTAATTTTTCAATCAGCCGTGAGTTTGAGATGCTGTTTTCACTTTGCACTTTACGTTTCTGCGCGTTTCACTTTGTGGCCCTGATATGACAAGGGGTCGGGGTCAAGGGAACTTGGGAGTTTATGCCAGGCCCAGACCTACTGGGCTGTAAGACCACCTCGATGATACTGTGTCTCCAGGTGATGATGTGGTTTAAATGAAGGCAGGTCCAGGCCTGCCGTAAACGCACGGCTTGATTTTTATTTGCAGTTTTTAATTCCCAAAAATCTAATTTCGCTTTGCGATTTTTGTAGATTTTTTATTCATTTATTTATTTTTTTGCTCAATACTTTATTTTTTGTTTGCAAAACTTTTTTTTTTTGCAAGTATATATGGCCCTAGATTGACTCCATATGACCATCAGGGACATGAGGGTGAGTAATTAACAACAGATTTTTTTTTTCAGTGAACTAATTCTTTAAAGAAAAGCTCTGATGGTGAATTGGGTTGAAAAAACAAACAAACAGTTACAACCATACTTCTTCACTTAATTGATTACACTAAGTACATGTTATAGGATGCATTACTTAATTATTGTATGTGCTAATCTGCATACATCAGCACACAAATCTGAACATTGTATTATTTCTTTTTTTGTTTTTTTACAGGGAACATTTGGAGAATCTCTTTTTGTTACTTTATAATTCTCAAACTGCAAGCAGACAGAATATTGTAGAATCAAATCAAGCCTGTTTTGTGTGAACATATCCCACAGTAAAACCCTTTAGAATACAGATTTGAATAAAATAGTAAAGTTCAGCGTACGTAAGAGATGCTGAAGTGGAGATACACTGTATGTCAGTGCAGGAAAAAAAACTCAACTAATGTAATCTACAGACACAAATTGATAATTTAACAAACGAAACACTTTAAAAGTGTGAAAAGTAATATGATAATATCATAATACAATAAGATATTGGATGTTTTATTTACATTACAGTAAAAAAAAATCACTTTATGAAAAGTCCAAAATCTTAAAACTGACTGGGCCGTGTTTTTGCCACGTGTTTTTTTTTTGCCTTTGTGTGTTTTATTCACTGTTCTCTCAGTGAGCTAAATCCAAGAAAGTGAGTTAAGTGTTGTAAAAGCAGAGCACTGGTATGACGCACACGTTGTTCAGCATTATAATACTGGATTGAAGAGCACATATCCTGTGTGGGAATCTGCATCTAAGATCCATCACAGAAATCAAAGTGTTTATAAAAAATGGTCTGTTTTAATCCAGTGACAGGCATTTGTGTCATTTGTTTCATATGAATACGCAGTGAGATAAGGTGAGATTATTTACTTCTGGAATCCTTGATTAATAGAAATAACATTTAGGGAAACATTCAGGCTTCAGGATTCAGTTCAAAGAAATTCATAACAGATTTTTGTTACACTGTCTGGTAAACATGTGCTTTTAATAGTATTTATTATTCATTCATTCATTCACTTTTTTTTAGGCTTAGTCCCTTTATTAATCCGGAGTCGCCACAGCGGAATGACCGCCAACTTATCCAGCATTTGTTTTATGCAGCGGATGCCCTTCCAGCTCCATGAATCACACTCATACACTACGGACAATTTAGCTTACTCAATTCACTTGTACCGCATGTACTAAAGGGGAAACCGGAGCACCCGTAGGAAACCACGCGAACGCAGGAAGAACATGCAAACTCCACACAGAAATGCCAACTGACCCAGCCGAGGCTCGAACCAGCGACCTTCTTGCTGTGAGGCGACAGCACTACCTACTGCGCCACTGCGCCACCCGGTATTTATTAATAATTGCATAATCCCTTATAAACAATTAACCATTTAATACATTGTATCTTCTAATAAATAATCACAGTGGTTGCACAAGTATTTCCTATTGCATGCATAATGTATTAGTACACGCATAGATATTTTTATATTTAAATGTATCAGGAGAAAATATCTATCTATCTATCTGTCTGTCTGTCTGTCTGTCTGTCTGTCTGTCTGTCTGTCTGTCT
>CAIGQZ010027068.1:5884429-5910885 GCA_903798205.1 Danio tinwini | reverse complement strand
TCTGTCTGTCTGTCTGTCTGTCTGTCTGTCTGTCTGTCTGTCTGTCTACTTTTTAAGTTTATGTTTTGATGATTTACATTGTGAACGTATTCCTTTGTTCCTTTGTAGTTTTCCACACAATTCTATTAAAAGGGAAATGAGTTTCTTTACTGCTGTTTTCTCACATCTGCTTTTTTTTATTGAGGAGAATGTCACAACATACTAAAAATGTTTGCGTATTCATGTAAATGTCACTCACAGCAGAATTTGTTTTGTCCTTGGACTTTTTGTTGAGTCAGGCGTCACACTTTTCAGCAGCTGCATGCACAACTGACACTGTTCTCACACATCCACAGAGTGAAAACCTCATAGCAAAAAAAAAAAAGAAAAAACACAGACAACACACAGATGAGAAACAAACATTCAGCTTTAAATTCTCTTTAAGGCTTTCAGAAAGTCTTTAAGTGGTGTGACAGAAGGCTGTTTAACTAAAGTAAGAGAGCCCAAATACAGCACAAGATAAACGCGAAAAAGCATGAAATGCATCATGTCTCATCACTCAGTCAACTGTGGAAAGACTTCAACAAAAAGCTTGTCACGCTGTTTACATCAGCCACTGAGCGTCTATAAGTTAAAAAGTACCTTAGAGAGGAGCATTTTGCAAATGATATGTGTTATACAATGTATTCGTTATTCGTTTTAAACTTTTGCATCGTTACAATTATTATTAATGGGGTTTGCCATAGGCAAAGTCCATTCTTACTGTTCACTTTTTCTTATGATTATTGTTTTTCACACAAAATTTCCGCGCGTAACTAGTCCCGCAGTTTTTGCCCCAGACCCTTGAAAGTGGTGTCAAATCGTCCGGTCTTATCGGAAATAGTGTGCTATGACTTTTATAAGGGGTGGGGGATTTTTTGGCCCCGCAGACCAACATGGGGACAAATTTTGACACATCATAGCGCTAACAGTAAATTTCATAGAAATATGGGATTCACGACATCTCGAGAGGGTTGCTGCCTGAGTAAGAACATACCACACAAGGGGGTAAATGTTGCACCCCTTGGGCCCTAGGACGTCCCAAAGTTTCCTATTGACTTAACATGGCCCCATTGAATCCCATTTATTTTCTAGAACACAGCCCTGCACAATAACAACTATTCCCGGAAATCGTCATAGCGCCAAGACTGAATTTCATACAAATATGGGATTCACCACATCTCGAAAGGGTTACAGCACGCATAAGTACATACCCCGAAAGGGGGTAAATGTTGTACCCCTGGGGAGCTAGGGGGTCCCAAATCATCCCAAATGTCCCATTCACTTAACATTGAGCCGAATTTTGATGAATCTGCACTGAGTGTGAATTTCATAGAAATATAGGATTCACAACATCTGTAGGGGGTTACAGCCTAAGTGGGAAAATACCCTGAAAGGGGGTATAAGTTGTACCCCTGGGGTGCTAGGACATCCCAAAGGGGTCCCCATTGACTTAACATGGCCCATTGACTCCCATTCATTTCCGAGAAGCCCATTGACTCCTATTGAAAAAGTCACACATTCATAACATTACATAGGACTGCCATAGAGACATGGGGGTGGGCTCATTTGACTCAGACAACCAATGAGCATTTTAATATGATAATGAAGCTCACAAGCCACGCACCCAAACTGATCCCATAGACTTCCATTAAAATAGGCCTACATGCATATCTTTGCATAGCAGTGTCATAGAGACATAGGGGTTGGTTCATTTGACTTAGACAACCAACCACTTTCAAGTTCATTCTGTAACCACGCCCATGGCAACAAAACAGAGTACTCTAGCAACCATTTATCAACAGCTATATCTCAGCATCAGAACATCGTAGACACATGGGGATTGGCTTGTTTCACTCATGCTAGCAAACGGAAGTTCCTATATGCTACACATGCTAGCAGTGACTAGCTACATGCTAATATTGACTAGCCAAGTGCTGTAACTTGCTAGAAATGCTTACTAAGTATAAACAATTGACCTAGCATGTATGTGAGGCTTGCCTAGCAACCACTTAAATTACCCTAGCAACCGTCTAGCAACCACCTAGCAACCGCCTAGCAACGGTCTAGTAATGCCTCAGTAGGTGCCTAGCGACCACCCACAACATCCTAGCAACCGCCTAGCAATGTCTTAGCAACCCCTCAGAACACCCTATCACCGCCCTAAACTGCCTAGTAACCACTCAGAACACCCTAGCAACCGATTAAAATGCATTGTACCCCATCGATTTGCCACGCAAACCCCATTCACATTTTCTTTAGGAAATGTACAATTCTAGTTATTATTACAGTTTTAAGTGTGGTTGTAAACAGACCTGTGACTAACTAACTGATATTGAAATTGAAGTTTATAAATCATCATTTTGTCAGAAATAGCTAAACCTAAACATTGGTCATGACTGACTGAGCTATGATATATATATAAAATCTTGCCACTGATGTTCAATATGAGTGTTTTCATGCAAAGGCATTTTGCAGTTTCTTTTTATTTGAAAGCAAAACTTACTGTAAGTATATAGAAGAGTCAAAAGTTTTCCATGGTTTTCAGTGTAATAATAAAAAGTTATAAATAAGCGCTGCTGTGTTTGCAACTGCAGTGGCTTCACATGCAGCTCCACCTCTGGGCTTAGTGGGTCTCCTGATACAGCTCCACCTCTGGGCTCAGTAGGTCTCCAGATGCAGCTCCACCTCTGGGCTCAGATTTTATTAATGTCATTATTGATTATTATGTATTATTGATTTTTAAAAATCTGACAATAATTGTTGCACAGCTAGTTTTCTGAAGCACCAATATACTTTATTTTCTAGCTATGCTACTGATTTTTGCAACATATTTATGTATAAAATGTTTTCTATAATATATGTGGTTCACTATTATAATCCTCGGAAGAAAAAGAAAACCTTGAATTAAAAAAAGCAGTCATTGTGATCTTCACTGACTTTTTTAAACTCATTTAAAGATGTGTCATTGATATAAAAAAATGTTTTAATCCATTTTGTTTTTGGTTCTCTATTTCAGAAACAGAAAGATTTGGACAGATCCAGAACTACCTGTTGAAATAAACGTTTGAATAAAATTTACAATTTTAATTTAAAATTTACATAATTACAAGCCAAAAATGTACAACATTTCCCTATCCCAGTATAAATTTTACATTTTTAAGAAATGTCTTTATTGACCCTGTCATTTTATATAAGTAACTTAATTATTATAGGTAAACAGCTAAAGGTTAAATAATAGCAGATTAAAGCCATTGATTTGAATGCTATATGTACAACACTCTTATCATTAAAGAATAATTGTAATGTTCTATTGACATTTTATTGCAGCATAAGATTAATTATAAAACAGCAAACAAAACAAAACATAGGCATAATTTCCTCTATAATGTTATATAGTACACATACTGTAGAAGCAGGAATAGAACACATACAATTCCATGATGACATCATTAATAGAAAATGGCTGACAATAGCAGCCATGTGGCCCAGACATTTTGTCAAAACATTTTACATGAGATCAACTGGATTTATTTATACACTTGGTCAAACTTATTCACCCTCCTGTGATTTTTTTTTATATTTCCTAAATGATGTTTAACAGAGGAAATAATATTTCACAGTAGTTCCTATAATGTTTTTACTGAAGAAAATCTTATTAGTTTTGTTTAACTTAGAATAAAAGCAGTTTTTAATTTAATAAAAGGTCAATTTTATTAGACCTCTTAAGCATTTATTGGTATAGAACACACTATTGTTACACAATGACTTGCCTAATAAACCTTGTAAAACTTTTAAATTACACTTTAAGCTAATTACTTGTATATTAAAAGGTCTATTCAATTATCATTTACTGTCATCATGACAAAAATCAAAGAAATTAATTATTGGAAACGTGTTAATAAGTTAGTTATTCCATATTGTCAGCTGTGGCTTTATGTCCCATTTTATGCCTTTGTTGCATAGTGTACACATATATGGACAGTTACAAAAAAATGGTCAAAATTAAATTGTAATTACATTTTTGCATTTCCATTACATAAAAAAAATTATATAGATAATGTTTTCCATAATTCATGCAGGAAAGAACATCAGAAAGTAACTCAAAAACTAGTGTTTAATGATCTTACCTTCGGCTTTTTCCACCTTTGATTGTGCTTGCAACTACAACTGCTCTATGTACAGCTCCACCTCTGGGTTTAGTAGGTCTCCTGGTGCAGCTCCACCTCTGGGCTCAGTGGGTCTCCTGGTGCAGCTCCATCTCTGGGCTCAGTGGGTCTCCTAGTGCAGCTTCACGTCTGGGCTCAGTGTAGTACATAAAATAGCAGTGCTTACAATATTGCATTCCAAATATTTGTTGCATGATGACATCATTAATAGAAGATAGCTGACAGTGAGAGCCATGTGCTAAATGCACCAAACACGTGAAAAGATTTTATACAAGGAGATCAACAGAGCTTTAAAAAGAATGAAGATAAAAATGATTATGTACAGTAAAATATGATGAATAATTAAACCGTGGAATTCATATAGATGTCTTCACTTTTTTCAAATGATTTAAAATCAGGGCATTAAATTATGTTTAGTTTTGGGCTTTTTTATAGTTTTTTTATTTTTTATTATTTCTTCGAAACGGGTCATAACTGTTTCAGCCAGTTGTATAAAATGGTAAATGCCAAAGATACAGTAGGTGGTCTACCGTCTAATTAGTTAAACTAAAGTAAAGATGGATGCCGATGTAAAGAGGTTGGGAAAGAACCTCTCTTGCACAACTTCAGCATGAAAGCATACAAAGACATTGGAGAAAATAGCTCCACTTATCAGGCTTCTTGATCTTTACAACTCTGCAGAGCTTTTACATTACCAAACAGCTCCTTTACACACTGCATGAAAGGTAATATTTGGCTGTGTTTACGCAACTGACCCCAGTGCTGCTTGGTTTAAAATCTAAATGTACTGTATAAGTCCTTTTAAGTTACTATAGTGTGAAATATTTTGGATAATAACTTCAGCCAGTTTGTCAGTGAAATGATTGTAATGTTGCTAATGTTTTTAAGCCCTGCTGTGCCGGTGCCAGTAATGAAAAGCGGTTTTGTTTTGATGGTCTGACAATCTGTACAGTCTGAGAAAATCACAGTTCGTGGCTTTTATTGGTGAACTCATAGAGGAAAGTGCCTTAGACAGCATTCTGTGCAGCATCTGGGCTCGTGGCCATTGATTTATTCCAGATTTCACACTTTTGTTCCAATTAACCATGCCAAGCAGAAAGCACAGTTTATTATTGAAGTTCTTATCTCATCAGGATGATTAACTGCTAAATAATGGGCCCGAGCTTTGTTTATCTGTTTGAAATGAGAGACTGCTGGAAAGCAGTTTACTGTTCATAATATGTTAAATAAGAATAAAGAAGCATGTTTACAGTGGTAAAGCAAGCCATAATTTAAATTCTTCAAGTGAGAACTTTTTCCCTTCTTTTTAATGTTTATTTATCACTTTTTTTCACTTAACAAAGGGCTATTTTTTCCCAATGGTCATCTGTCTGAATTTAATGATGCATTTCAACACTGGTTTCTTTTGGACCACTACACACTCATGTTTTAAATTACATTCATGACCACAATGTGTTGAAACAACAAAGTGCTGAGCTCTGAGAAAGCCGCTCCTAAATGTTTGATTTATTGTTCCCTGTCATGTCAGCAAATGATCATCAAAATGATTAACTGTGTAATGGACTAGGAGGACATTATTATTATTCATGTATATATCACAGTTTAAGGATACAAACAATACAAACATCACAAGATATACCCCCCCTCTCCCCTTCCGAAGGCCATGATCATTTTCATCGCAGTGCTATTCAAATGCCGTTTAAATAACATTTAAATCACAATTATTGTTCAGAATCATTTTCCTATGAAGAGGATGTACTGTATATATTCTGTAAAGAAGATGCATCTATTTTTTTGCATCCATGCAGCCACTGTAGAGATTGTTGATGCTCAATGCTGATTAAAAGTGAGTTTGGTTCCAGAGTAAACTTTTATTAAGTAAACACAGCTGCTACTTCACTTAGACATGAGAACTGAGACATCTCCATTTAGCCTACTGGTAGCTGAGGGGGGCATTTATATTGAAGATAAAACAATTTACAATTCTGTCTCAAACTTTAAGCATTAAAACAGTAGCAGGATTTTTGTTGCACTACATTTTATTAAACTTTTTTTTTTTAATTACCATATTTTTACCCAAAATACCCAAATAATAGTAGCTATTTTTGATTTATTTAATTATAAAACTGAGCATTTTGAAAAGCCTGTTTTAGCTTGAAAAGCACATGGTTGTGTTTCAGAAATGCAGACTTTTGATAATTAAGGCACAGCTATCCACAATCACTGGCTTTCTGGACTATTGTTCCTTGATTCATCAAGCCCCTCTCCAAAACACAACCAGTAGACAACAAGTACAGTAAGTGTAAATGATCATGTACACCATAAAAAAATCTGTTAATTAACAGTTTCCATGTGTTGTGATTCACTAGTGTTTTCCATTTATTTACAGTTGTGAATTGCAAAATGGGACCTTGTCAGGGGCGTCGCTAGACCCCATTTACTGGGGCACGTGCCCCAGTAAAAATCGCCAGTGCCCCAGTAAATGCTTTGAGATATGATTTACTTTATATGCAAGTGTATTTATTAATAGTGGTAATCCTAGAATAAAGATGTTATTCTCTATGTGCAACCGAGCCAACGCTGATAAAGGCAATGTAGTTTAATCAAAAAGCAAACTGACGCATGTGCGCAGAAAACCGTACTCGCACACCTCACCTTTTTACACAAATTTTATTTATAGGGTCATATCATCAACAAGGGTGGCGTAGTAGGTAGTGCTGTCGCCTCACAGCAAGAAGGTCGCTGGTTCGAGCCTCGGCTGGGTCAGTTGGCATTTCTGTGTGGAGTTTGCATGTTCTCCCTGTGTTCGCGTGGGTTTCCCCCGGGTGCTCCGGTTTCCCCAACAGTCCAAAGACATGCGGTATACAGGTATATTGGGTAGGCTAAATTGTCCGTAGTGCATGAGTGAGAATGAGTGTGTGTGGATGTTTCCCACAGATGGGTTGCGACTGGAAGGGCATCCGCTGTGTAAAAACATGCTGGATAAGTTGGCGGTTCATTCCGCTGTGGCGACCCCGGATTAATAAAGGGACTAAGCTGAAAAGAAAATGAATGAATGAATGAATTATCATCAAATAAAGCATTGTTTTCTTATAGTTCTTTGCACAACACCAAATATATACAACAAAACAACTTAAAGAGCCTCTATTCTGCATTAAAAAGGGTCATATTTCGGTTTTATGGGTCTTCAACAACATACTAATATGCATGCAAGGTCAAAAAACACTTTCATGGTCTTATAATATGCATTTATTTTACCTAATTATCCCAGCGACTCCCATATGAATCGTTCAGTGATTCATTTGTTCCCAAACCCCTCCCTAGCGCGAAGCTAATCTGCACTGATTGGACCGATGACAGCCTGTTGCCATTGGTCGACAGCGTTCAGCCTGAGACACGGTTTATTAAGCCTCTGGGTCGCCAACATTGGTAAAGAATCCGATCGCAGCAGACTCCCAAAACACGCTTCATAGTGAAACTTACACTACAGTAAACAGTACCCGGTTCTCAACAGTGTTATTCAGGCACCTCACGCCGGAAAGCAGTGCAGTTAAAGACCACAAACGCAAAGCAGCACGTGGCGCGTTTTCAACGTGGCATTAGACCGATATGGGAATATAGAGTTAACCTGATATGTTCTCATGGCTTACCTGTACATCCCCAGCCAGGAGGTTGTAGCGCTCCTCCTCTGTCCTCTGACAAGCTATCTTTGCGGGCTCCCATCTGCTTACCCTGAGCCTTCTTTCCAGCTCTGTGCACCAGCCCAAAGCTTAACGTACCTAATAAACTGGCCTTATTTTGCACGTGTTATCAAATTCCATCATATTCTGTGACCCTAGTAGGTGCTGTTCTCACTCTTTGGCTTGAACTGGCTCCCAGAGGCAGATTGGACATGCAAACAGCTTTCATAGCTTACTCACGTGAATGCGCTGGACTGAACTGTTCAATACTAGTATCTAAAAAAATCCCTTGTATTTCACACAGAAAAATGTAATGTTCTTTAAATGCAAACAACATTGCAAACTCATGACTTCAGGATCTGTTTGTATTTGCTGTGTTAGTGAGTGGGGCTTATGTTTCGTATCCACGTCATGCCGAAACGGCTAAAGACTCGTTATCAAGACGATTAATTTAAACCACTACGAGTCGACTCTTTTTTTTTGATGAATCAATAGTTTTAAAAACTGTCCACTTTCAGATTTAAGCTTTAGCTGGATATTTCACTTCACTTAGAGCTGTGGTACACACTACATGGAAGGTCATTTTCAAAAACCCATAATAGGGGCTCTTTAATTTTGTCTATGTTATATAATTGAACACACTTGTCTCACCTCTCTATCTCCATAAGGATGAATTTTCGGTGGTCAGTTTGCTCAGTAGCTCATTTGGTAAAGTGTTGCACTTGTGATACTTGTTTTACAAAAGAGATAAAAGTAATGTAAAATCAAGGTAAAACTATGTGACTGCAGTGCAAATTTCACTTTTGAAAACACTTTTGGTTGGATTTAAATAAGATTTAGGTCAGTGGTTAACTAGTGATCTGTACGACAAGCTCCACCTTCTTGTTGATGTGTGCAAGAAGGACGTATAACTCAAAAATACACCAAAGCGCACCCTAAGTAACATGTTTTAGATTGACAAAAATGTAGACAGCACCCTCTAGTGAATTTGTCATCTGAAAAGTACAACAAAATGTACCAGAGCAATGTATTTTACATTTTGCAAAAAGTAACCTGAGATGCGAATGTCCACTGAGCCTGGGTTGTCTTTATGTCAATTATACAATTAAATAAAACAACCATGAACAGTACCAAGTATACCACAGTCATGTTGTTAAACAATATAGTAATTAAACAATACATGACTCATAATGGGAAGAACTTTGTGAATGAGAGGTTCATATTCTGAAGTCATGTATAGCTTGGTGAGTTTGTGTGGGCCAAAATATTACTAGGCAAAATATGTGTCCAGCCATGTCCTAGAATAAAATCTGCTAAACTGCTTTAATCCTTCATTATTGCAGTATGTGCCTCACAGCAAGAAGGTTGCTGGTTCGAGTCCCGTCTGGACTAGTTGGCAGTTCTGTGTTGAGTTTGCATGTTCTCCCCATGTTCATGTGGATTTCCTTCGGGTGCTCCATTTCCCCCCACTCCACAGACATGCAGTATAAGTGAATTGGATGAACTAAATTGGCCATAGTGGGTTGCTCCTGGAAGGGCATCCGCTGTGTAAAAAACATATGACGGAATAGTTGGCGGTTCATTCCACTGTGGTGACCCTTAATAAACAAGAGACTAAGCTGAAGGAAAATTAATGAATGAATATTTCTATATTTCGGTACACTTTGAGGTGCATACTGTATAGTCTGCATCCTCCTTCCAAGCTGCTTGGTCTTTTAACTTTATTACAATGAATTGGCTGGTCGTCGTGCTATTCACATCTTTCCCACTAACACTATCATGATATGCGACCATGCTTCGCAGGCTGAAGGATCTTTATCTGTGGCACCACTGGCTTTTTAGTAGTTTAACCCATGGGCAGTTTTGTGATCTAATCTATGCATTAAAAAACAGCCAAGAACATGTTTTGCATTGAAATACAGGCAAATTTCTGAAACGGGCATTTTTGCATGTAGACAAAACTGTATGCTTTATTACAAAATGTATAACTGTATTATTTACTAAATAGTGCACTAATAGTGCCAATTATCATACCCCTTTGAAACAATTACTTTATTTGTCATATAGCCTAAACTCAAATCGTATTTTAAATAACTTTTCCAGCCTTTGACTTATGTTTGTAGCCTTCTCTTAACCTGTGCCTTTCTACAACTTCATCCCAAAGGTATTTTGAAAGCAGGTTGTGATGTGAGTAAAGGTATAAATCTTCACAGGGTATGATGATTTTTCTATATGCACCGTACACTGTAATTAATTATAATAAATCTAAATAAATATAAGTAAATCAATTAAAAGGCACCTAGGTTACCCCTTTTTCCAGATTTAATAAGTCTTTTGTGCCCCCAGAATGTGTTTGTAAAGTTTCAACTCAAAACACCCATCAGATTATTTATTATAGCTTTCACTAGTTTGTGTTTTATAGCTCTCAACAGATTTTTGCTGTTTTTGTGTACTGCGCCTTTAAGGCTAGTTCTCCCCGCCCACCATTCCCACATGCATGTCAGCATGGCTCAGTCTCCGCCCTCGGCTGCTTCAGACAACTGACAAAGACATAAAGGAAGCAGATCTTACGTAACGTTTGTGAGAAAAACTACAGTAAGACCTTTACCAATGAGTATTTGATGCATTTGTTGTGTGGAACTGCAGGACGAGTCACACACAATGTCGTTACAAAGTTCACGCACACACACACAGACAGACATACACAGCGCAGACACACATGCACATACATACAGCGCGCGCGTTTTAGCTTTGCACTGTCTTTGCACGCAAATGTGTCAGGATACAGGGTGATATCCACTGCTGTATGGATATCTGTTATGTTCATGTACAAAATAAACCTGATTTAACGTCCACAAACCGGGATTGAAGCCTCTTTTATTATTGTTCTGACACGCGGCTGTGCTGATGAAGTAAAGCTGAAGTAAATCGCTGTAATTCATTACACACATGCACTGTTTTAAAACATTTTAAACTTGTCAAACTCACTCTTGATCACATTTGATGATGATCCTAGCAAACTGAACAGACCTTTTATTTACGGTTGATTTGCGCACGTCCTGTCTTGTGGATATGATTATACACGTTACTACAGAGACATGTTAATACGCAGCTGTCAATCAATTCGGTGGGCGGGGGACCGTACTCCTATGTCAAGTTGCGGTCGGTCTCAAAACCGCTCCAATTGGTCCACCGTTTTTATGTTGTTAAATTGAAAAAACAGCCCTGGGTGTCAGTGTTGCCAGACGTACGATAATTTCGACCTCTGTACGATGTACGATCAATAATGCAAAAAGTCTTATAGAGTACGATAATTTCAGAATTTTATGGCATTTCAAATGAGTTTCATTGAAATCTTAGGGCTTCTATACTTATTGATAGCTGCATCTTGTGTCTGCTGTCTGTGAGGAGAACGTGGAACGTGGGAGCGAATTGAGGCCCGCCACAGATGAGATACACCTGTGGCGCGCACCTGCCTCCAATCCCACAAAAGGAGCTCTGGACTATAAGAGGAGGAATGATGGCAGAGGAGAGAGAGAGAGAGGGAGAGGGAAAGAGAGAGAGAGAGAGGGAGAGGGAGAGAGGGGACCAGGGACCGGGCCCGGACATATTGGTTTAGTTTTGCTTTCAGTTTGACGGCAGTCTCCGTGAGGAGCTGCCGTCCGTTTGATTTGGTTTAGACGGAAGTCTCCGTGAGGAGCTGCCGTCCCTTTTATTAATAAATATTTCTTAAAAAGTTCATCGGTTCTCCGCCTCCTTCTTCCCGACGGCCAGGTGGCCGTGAAATTTACTACAGTGGTGCGGAAAACCCGGGAGAAGGAGGGACACGTCGTCCAGTTGCCCTCGCCGCTGAGAAGGAGGCCGAGTGTTCGGGAGTTAACCCGAGTGGGGGAGAAACCCGTTCGTCTGCCAGAGTGACGGGGCAGCCTGAGGCTGGCGAGGAAGGATCTACCTGCTGCCGTCTCCCAGCATGGGGAGGAGCAAGGGACGCGGGGCTCCCCACCGGATGGGAAAGAGCAAAAGGGAGCCATCCCAGAGAGCCCGGGGGGAGTCGCCGTGATCCGCCATGATGCCGAAGCCTGCGTCCTCCACCGAAGCGGGAGCGGAGCAGGAGACCAGAAATGCCGCCAGCCAGCCAGGAGAACCGCCGCCGGACACCAGAAGACGGACGGGTGGATAGATTCCTCCACAGGGCTCCCAGCATGTCGTCACATCTCTGTTGGTTGAGGACCGAGTGGCAGCGTGTCTGGAGAACCGAACCCCAATTTTTTTTTTCTCTCTCCCCTCTCTGTCTACACTGTCTTTCCTCCTTTTTTCTCCATCTCCATCTCCATTTGACTATTGTACGATAATTTTCCTCCAAATACGATAATTTTGAGGTTCTGGTATGATACTTTCACATTTCCAATCTGGCAACACTGCTGGGTTTGTTTGTATTACCCCAATATGATGGTCTATACACTATACCTACACATATGTCTGTCCAAACAGCTTGAAAGGTAGATTTTTCACCATAGGTGCCCTTTAAGACAGAAAAGAAGTCACAAGAACTGTATGTTAAGGAGTTACTACTTAAAAATGTTGTTATTTTCTGGCATTAATATCAGTTTGACGACAAAAATTTAATAAATAACAAAAAAAAATGTACCCAGTCATCGTTTGGGAAAATGACCAATGATTTGAGGTTTAGTGAACTCTCTGTTGCAGGAATTTCACCATGGCTTAAAATATTTTGGGATTATATCCAAGATACACATATTCTGAATATTGGGGGATGTGATTTTTCCCAGAAACCTGAAATATGAAAAACTACATCTTAGTCTAGATATTTATACTTTATTTAGACATTTCTTTCGACTTGATTCATCATCAGCGGATTAATAGTTACACATTCCTAAGAATATGATTAAGTAAAAAACAACTGGTAAAGTTTCTTTACCATTTAAGGTACAGAACATTTGAATGTTTAAAACGTAAGTTGTCATTCCTAAACTGAACTACTATTACATCAGTTTTAATTATTCAGTTATGCTGACACTAGTTGTATATTTCTTTGACGGTTCTGTGGAATATCTGTGGCATTAATGTGTGTAATTGGCAAAATGACAATAACTGATATTACCTAAGAATGCAATAAAAGCCAGGTTTCTTATGAAAGGTGCTTTTGGCAGCTCATTCAAGCACACCTTTAAGTTCTGTGGAAACCTGCAGAGCATTCTGTGGAGTCCTATAAGAGCAGGTTCTGTGTGTTGATCTAGTACTTCATTGCCAAAAGTTCTTAATTCCTGACCTGGGGACATATGCGGTTTTTTAACTATGTGGCTTTTCATTTATTTGACAAACAGCAATTTGTAGACCTGAAAATGCAAGCGAAATTGAATTGAGCTTTACAATATAAAAGTGTACAATTACTGAAAATGAAAATGACATGTTCACTCTATAGGGATGAGCGAGGTCTTGAAAACTTAAGGATCGTGTGTGTATGTGGTGTTTTTTAGAACGTCATATTGATGAAAATACTAGCCTGGCATGCATAATACAGTATACCAAAACATTCATTCATTCATTTATTCATTTTCCTTCGGCTTAGTCCCTTTATTCATCAGTACACTTGTTTGTACAGCACACTTCAAGTGGATTTTCAGGCTTGATGACTTAATGTTCATACACTATGCTGCACTGGAAGTTGTGGAGGCAACTGATGATAAATTCAGGAGTGGTCGTACAGTGATGCTGTACAACACATTTGACCAGTCTGAGGATAATAAAATAAAATAAATCTAAATACATTAAATTAAATTAAATTAACAAATAAATAAATACACAAATAAATAAATAAATACATAAAATACCAAATGATAACCATGGTCTCTAGAAGATCAGTATGGGGGTTTCCAAATTGTAACAAAGTGGCATTTTAGGGGCGAATCTTCATGTTCTGTGCTGCATTTGACACTGTCGATCACAGCATACTTTTGGATAGGCTGGAAAACTGGGTTGGGCTGTCTGGCACGGTCCTCAAATGGTTCCGATCTTACCTTGAAGGGAGAGGTTATTATGTCAGTATAAGTGACCATATGTCGAGGTGGACACCCTTGACATGTGCACTCTCCGAAATAAAGGTAGAGAGCTGTCACTAGGGAGGTACCTTTTCAAAAGGTACATGTTTGTACTTAAAGGGTACATATTGGTACCTCAAAAGTATATATTAGTACCTAAAAAGAGGAACACTTTTGTACTTTTTAGGTACTAATATGTACCCTTGAGGTATTAATATGGACCTTTTAGGTACAAATATGTACCTTTTGTCTACTCCTAGGATAACATGATTTCTCAGAGGGACATGACAGTGTACATGACAGTGACCCCCACCAACCTAGTAAAATATTATGTTAAGTTCATATATTCAGTGAAAACATTTCCTCTAGTTTATTTTTCATTACTACCTCATGATATTTGGACACTGAATGCCTTTTATAATGAGTTGTAGTTTTTTCTTTATAGTGCTTAACAAAATTACTTCAAAAGATAATATATTCAACAAAACATGATTGTTTTCATAATGAATTAGAGAAATACTGGACTATCAGAAGAAAATGGTATGTCTGGTCACCATATCAATACTTCATTCATTCATTTTGCTTCGGCTTAGTCCCTTATTTATCAGGGGTCGCCTTATTATTACCTTATATACTTATTATTAAAAATGTTGTACACAGAGGATGCCCTTCCAGCTGCAACCCATACTGGGAAACACCTATACATTCTCATATTCAAAACATGCAAACTCCACACAGAAAGGCCAACTGGCCCAGCCGGGGCTTTACCCAGCGACCTTCTTGCTGTGAGTCAACTGTGCTAATTACTGTGCCCCCGTGCCGCCCCTATCAATACCTATAAAGCACTATTAATTACATAAGCCTAACCGTGTCACTTTACACTCTTATAATGTACTTCAAATAGGCCACTTATAGAGTATTCACGGCTGGTGCATGGCTTCTTATTCTTCTTTCAAACCTAAGAGAATTATTATTGGGGGTTAAAAAGTTCTCCCAGACCATTTTACTGAAGAAAATGGTGGGCACCAATGAACTGTATTTCCTGGAATTACTGTTTACTAAACAGAATCTGAGTAAGAATGTTTCAGTAATACACCCCTGTTATTTAAAATGAGAGTCTGTTTGCATTTATACTGAAGCTTGAAGTAATGAGGTTTCTCAATGTTTACACGGTAAATAGACTGTCAGAGTAACTTCTTTAGAAAGTTTCTCAAGCACTAACCCCTTTTATTGTTGCACCATTTTCAGGCTAGTCATTGAAGCATCTGACGGCAGTATTGTTATTGTAGTTTGAGCTGACGATGAGCTGCCTCTGCTGAAAAAAAACAGCTTTAACCACCCTAAGCTGGTTGGCTGGTTTTAGCTGGTCGACCAACTTGGTTTTAGAGTGGTTTTGGCCATTTCAGGCTGGTTTCCAGCCATTTCCAGCCTGGTCTTAGCTGGTCAGGCTGGAAAATGACCAGCTTAAACCAGCTTAAACTGGACATAGCTGGTTTGGCTGGTCAAGCTGGTTTTAGCTGGTCAACTCCCAGCCTGACCAACTAAGACCAGGCTGGAAATGGCCAAAACCACTCTAAAAACAGGCTGGTCGACCAGCTAAAACCAGCCAACCAGCTTATGCTGGTTTAAGCTGGATTTTTCAGCAGGGGCGCCAGGCAATGTTTCCTCAGTTCCCAGTGTCAACACACTCTTAGACATGATTCTCAGGACATCAGCCCTATCTGAGGGTAATCAGTGCACTTGAGTGTGTTAATGACCTTTGGAGCCATAAAGAGATAGAGAAGGAACAAACAGGAAAGACAGAAAAAAAAGAAATTTGTAAGTGGCTAATAATGTTCCAAACTATTATTTTATCATATTATAGAGAGTGATTTTGAAGACTATGGATGAAGCTGCATATTCTGACTCAGAACGATGGCACCATTTATTAAAAAAAACAAGGAAGTCAAAACTGGTGAGATAATAATACATGTAATTCTTGAAGTATTTTCAAACACACAAAGCTTATGCAAGTCTTGGACCAGAATGTGGAGAGAAAAAACCTTTCTGGAAAGTTTGAAGCTGTAACTTTGATGTCAGGTGAAGTCATTTGAACAGAGCGGGACTGAAATGTACTTTACATGGTCACATTTACAAAAACACAACATCAGAGAAGAGTTGTCGCTGCAAGGAAGTTATTTTGATTAAATGATAAAAACAATGCTGCGGATACATTTCTTTTAATCTAAAATATTACAATTAAATATTGAAATGTTCCATGAAAAGTGATTTTTTCTTTAAAAAAGTTGATGTGATGAAGCCATTGTGCGTTCATGTGAAGCTTGTAGATAATTTTCCTAAGATAGCTTCAGTGCATTTCTTGCTTGAGAGCCTTTTTCCCCCCATCTTTTGTAATAGTTTGTTTGTTGTTGTTAAAAAGATAAAATTTACAAAGTTTTTTATGTAAAAAACGTTAATTAAAACACACACACACACACACACACACACACACACACACACACACACACACACACACACACACACACACACACACACACACATATTTAAATATTATAAAAAAATATGGAAATGGTACCCTGTAAGAACAGTGACAGAATATTCAAAAAATACTATAACAAAACTTACTTACTCCCAGGGCCGTTTACATCAAGGTTGATATTTAGTCACACCATGTTGGTGTTTTGTAACATCCAATTTTTATGTGGTGGGTCGTTAGCCCAACACTCAACCCCCAACCTGGAGGACATACACCTACACAATACGGACAATTTAGCTTACCCAATTCACCCAGCACATGTCTTTGGACTTGTGGGGGAAACCAGAGCACCCGGAGGAAACCCACACAAACACGGGGAGAACATGCAAACTCCACACAGAAATGCCAACTGACCCAGTCGAACCAGCGACCTTCTTTCTGTGAGGCGACAGTGCTAACCACTGAGCCACCCATACTATAAAAATATACTAAGTAAAAAACAAAACAGTAAATAAAGAACTTTTGGAAATCTGCAGCATGTCTCAAAATTTGGTGAAAGATTTATCTTGTTACCAGCAGGACCACTTTTTATCAAGTTTCTGGCACAAATTAGCATGCTGTGACCCATAATTCAGCACACGGCTAAATGTTTTAATATGCTGCTAGCATAATTTAGCAAGTCTGCTAGTATCTTTAACAATTTGCTAGCATAATCTAAAACGTTCATTTAGCATTACCTTACCACTACCATGTTTTACAACTATGCTAGCATTATTTAACATGTTGTTTACAAATTTACAATAAACACATGGCTAAAATGTTTTTGCATGTTCTGAACATTAACATGTTGCTTATGTTTAGGGCATGTTTAACGATTTTTCCAGCAAGGTTTTAACCTTCCAACAAGGTTCCCAACATAGCATGGGTTAGCATTAATGTATTGCTAGGATGGACTAATGCTATCTCACGCCAATTCGTAAGTTTTTGATTTAGTGGCAAATATGAATTTATAAAATCTTAAACATTTGAATACAATTTGTGTATTTATCCCCAATGATGTTTTGATTTAGGGGTGGGGTTTGGTGCCACATCACCTTTTAAAAAATGAATATGAATTAGCCACTAAACTGACAAAGCGTAAAATAGCTACTTTTCCAACAACTCTATGTTTTTCAACATTTCATTAGCATATTGCTAGCATGTTTCTTGCTTGTGTTAAGGCATGGATAACATATTTAACATGTTTATAACATGCTGTTTGCAGGTTTTAACACAATATTAGCATGAATTGATGTTACTATCATTTTTAACACATGGCTTGGACAAACTGTAATGTGGTTTAACACAGCATGAATTAACATTACTAACATTTTAACATATGGCTATGAAATTGTACAATATGGTACCATGTTTTAAAACAATGTTAGCATAAATTAACATGTTACTAGCCTTTTTAGCACATGGCTAAGAAATTGTACGATTTTGTAACGTGTTTTAACACAATGTTAGCATAAATTAAAATGTTACTAGCATTTTTAATACATAAGACGTTGTTCCTGCTGAAAAAAAACAGCTTAAACCAGCCTAAGCTGGTTGGCTGGTTTTAGCTGGTTAACCAGCCTGGTTTTAGAAGGGTTTTGGTCATTTCCTGGCTGGTTTCCAGCCATTTCCAGCCTGGTCTTAGCTGGTCAAGCTGGAAAATGACCAGCTTAAACCAGCTAAAACCAGCTTGACCAGCCTGGAAATGGCTGGAAACCAGCCTGGAAATGGCCAAACCTCCTCTAAAACCAGGCTGGTCGACCAGCTAAAACCAGCCAACCAGCTTAGGCTGGTTTAAGCTGGATTTTTCAGCAGGGGTAAAATATTGTAATGTGTTTGAACACAATGTTAGCATGAATTAACATGTTGCTAGCATTTTTAACACATGGCTAAGAAATTGAGATGGGTTTTAACAGCATGAATTAACATTACTAGCATTTTAACATATGGCTAAGAAATTGTACAATATTGTAACATGTTTTAACAATGTTACTATGAATAAACGTTACTAGCATTTTAATATTTGGCAAAGAAATTGTATGCTATTCTAAAATGTTAGAAGACAATGTTAGCATGAATTAACATGTTACTATCATTTTTAACATGGCTAAGAAATTGAACGATATTGTAACATGTTTTAAGACAATGTTAGCATGAATTATGTAACTAGCATTTTTAACACATGGCTTAGACAAATTGTAACATGTTTTAACACAGCATGAATTAACATTATTAGCATTTTAAAATATGGCTAAGAAATTGTACGACATTGTAACGTGTTTTAACACAATGTTCGCATGAATTAATGTTACTAGCATTTTAACATATGGCTAAGAAATTGTACGATATTGTGACGTGTTTTAACACAACGTTAGCATTAATTAACATGCTACTAGCATTTTTAACACATGGCTGAGACAAATTGTAATGTGTTTTAACACAGCATGAATTAGCGTTATTAGCATTTTAACATATGGTTAGGAAATTGTACAATATTGTAACGTGTTTTAACATAATGTTAGTATGAATGAACATGTTACTAGAATTTTTAACACATGGCTAAGACAAATTGCAACGTGTTTTAACACAGTATTAATTCACATTACTTGCATTTTAACATATGGCTAAGAAATTGTACGATATTGTAATGTGTTTTAACACAACGTTGGCATTAATTAACATGCTACTAGGATTTTTAACACATGACTTAGACAAATTGTAATGTTTTAACACAGCATGTTTTAACATGTTTCTAGCATTTAACATATGGCTAAGAAATTGTACGATATTGTACCATGTTTTAAAACAATGTTAGCATAAATTAACATGTTACTAGCCTTTTTAGCACATGGCTAAGAAATTGTACGATTTTGTAACGTGTTTGAACACAATGTTACCATGAATTAACATGTTGCTAGCATTTTTCACACATGGCTAAGACATTGTAAGAGGCTATTGTAATGTGTTTTAACACACTGCGAGCATGAATTACTGAGGAAGGCAGTTAAATATGCTGCAAGAGTTCATGTTTGGAAGAAGAAGCTAAATATACACAGGTATAGCCTAATCTTCAACATCCCAGTCTTTAGGGATCCTTCTGAAGTCGTTCTAGTGTGAGAATTCATTCTAACATCTCAGCTCAGAATGTAGCGCATTAGCTTGTGTGTGCCACTTGGAAAAAGTTCCAGTACTGAAGTGGATATATAGCTATTATCAGCACTAAATCAACAAAAGAAAATACAAAATTTCTTCAGATCAGGTGCCCATGATCCATCTGTGGCAAAAAGCTGGATATGGCATATCTTGACTTTATCAAAGAAATAACTTCTCTACGAGGGCCAGTGTGTAAGCGACCACGCGAAAGACTAATTCAAGAGTTCACACTTAGCTGATGATTGATTATAAAGCAAGTTTGGCATGCTGTCCCGGGAGAGAGCCCTGAGCCCAAAGGTCCTTGAGCCCTGGGCTCCCTCCTGTTTGCAGGGCGAGAGGGGAGCTTTGAGCTCAGGTAGATCTCGAGAACTCCCCCCTTTTTTATAAGAGTTAATAACAGAAAATAATTGCTATGAAAAGATATGCTGCTGGATAAAAGTTTGACTAGTGCTAAATTTAGATCGATCAATCAACTTGTAGTGCATGTTTTTGGAATGTGGGAGGAAACCGGAGAACCCGGGGGAAACTCACGCGAGCACGGGAAGAACAAGCTAACTTTGCACAGAAACAACCGCCGGCCTGTTAAAGGACTAGAACCGGTGATGTTCTTGCTGTGAGGCAACAGTGTTAATCACTGGGCCACCGTGCCGCCCTATGAAAGGAAAGGTGGGAGAGTAGGGGTGGAAGGGGGGATTCTTCAAATCGAAGATGACTATAATAAGAACCCTGGCTCTTTATAGTGGGTTAGGCATCTTCTGATTGGTTGGTCATGCATAGTTAATGCGGAACCAGCCGTGTTCAATCATAATCACGTGATCCTCTCGAAATTAGTTTATAAATAAACTTCACTATATGGTCAGATTGACTGATAAACATTTCTGTGCGGTCTGGCATTAAAAGCATGCCCCCTCTCCCCTTACAAATGTCCAGTTACAACAGTACATTAAATGAACTACAGCAGTTGGTCTGGCCCTGCCAGAGTAGAGGTGAACAACAGGACATTCATTATTTTTTCATTAGTCTAAGACTCACCATTTGCTATCAGGAAATTACCTGCAACTAAAAACACATGTGCATCACACACAAGCTGATGTGTATCGTGGGAAATGAAGCAACTACTCAATGGTTTTCCCAGGTCTTTATTCAATAACAGTGGCTATAAAATGTACAATTTAGATCTTCAGGTTTGATTTTGTCATTGTAATGGAATTCATTCGTATAAACTAGAAAATGTCTTTCTGAGGAACATGTCTGAAATAGTTCTTGAGATGAATAACAAGTTGTTAAAGCCAAACCACTAGAGGAAGTAAACGGATGGAAAGAACCAATCAGTCTAAAACTGACTTTTCCTTATGTGATATGGAGAGTGGTCATAATGATGCATAATGACTGAAAAAAAGTCTCTCAAAACTACTGAACTTGACCTTGAGTCATGTTTGTAAAGTTCCTCAGACGACAGGTCATAAAGAGTTGAATATGTATTGCTCAAGATGAAGAATCAACATGTCTGTCAACATGCATTATAACTTTTCGACTTATGCAAGAAAACATGCCCGCAATCTTCCCTTTTACAAACCAGAAAGCTCTAAAAGGGCTGTCTAAAAATAGCTGTCCTATCATCATTTACTCCGCCTCATGTTGCCCCAAACCTGTCTTTCTTCTGCAGAGCACAAATGAAGATATTTGAAGAATGTTAATCAACGATGGTTCTTTAATGTAAATCATGACAGAACTTTTTATTTTTGGCAAACAATCCTTTTAGCACACATGTAGCATTTAAAATGATTACACTATCAGTAACTGTTAAAATATTTAGATCATATCAGAAAATGATGTTAGATAAAAACATTGTTTGGGATTTGACAGTTTTTAATCCAATATTCAACTCGTACTCATACTTTTTTGTGGCAGATATATAGATGACATTTTCATGATAAGGTGTAGCTCAGAAAATGATTTACTTGATTTTCAACAATTTTTAAAGGGTCACGAAACACCAAAACACATTTTTTGAGCTGTTGACAGTCATATATGTGTCTCACGCTGCTATAAACACTATTAGGACACATATATATCACTAAAAAGTGGAAATTGGAAATCGTGAAAATCGTTATTTTGAGCAAATTCCGGTTTAAAACTAATTTTTGAAGCTGTGTCACGGCCATGAGATACATGAGATACAGCATGGAGAGTGGCTGTCTGTACCTGCGAATACATTGTGATGTCTCTGAGTGTGCGGCATTAATTCATGAGAAAGACTTAGTTCAAACCAATCAGCGCGCTCTATTGTGTACGTGGCGCAACTTCTTTAATATGCACGATAGCTTCGGAGACTGTTTTACCTGTTACAGTGTTCAGACGACAGAGAGACGCCGCGTTGTGTTGCCAAAACAAGTGAAAGAACGAGAATTTGGAGTCATGGGTCACCAGTGTTGCATTTATTATTGTGCTGCGTTTATTATTGTGCTGCAGCAAAGGTTTTGTTTACATTTCTCCACTATGAGAGCGCTGCTGGACGTGTGGATTACAGTGCATGCAACATGCGAGAGAGATGCGTTTGTAAGAATATTTTTTACCCGAAAGCTTTTCGCATCTGGAAATGATGAAATCCGGATTTGCCGCTCGTCTCCTTTTAAAAAAAGACACGGCTCCAGTTTGATTGTCCTGTTGCTACAGATTCGGTAAGTGTGTGTGAGAGCAGTGGCCTTTGTTTGTTTATTCAGATGGAAAAGTTAGTTGGTATCGTCAGCAGTGCTCTTTCAGTTTTTAAAGACATACTATAGTCAAAATGAGTTAGTAAGTTTACAGTATGTTAATATCACTGCAATATTATAGTACAATATTATAGACTGAAAGATCCGCTGTAAATGCTGCTCTCCGAATGTAAACACCTTAAACTATTCCCGTCGTGCAGGATTTTGGCCGCATTTTGTGACAGGATAGTCTAGACACACACATTGCTTTCTGACGCTGCCTACCGCATGCATCTAAGTTACAAAGAAATGCAGAGGATTTTTTTTCTCCCATTCACCGTGTGGTATCAAACATACCCTTAAAACCCCACTCTTCCAGCAGTTCCTTTTAATATCTCGTTTGTAACAGGGGACATGCAGAAAATGTTCCTGAATAAAAAGTGAAAGTGCCAAACTGCTGTTAAAGTCAACAAATTAATAATTTGGCAAATAATTTGATTACTGATGTCCATGTAAACACAGTCACTGTCTTTCTTCCCTGCGTCTGCGTGCCCAAACGGAAACTCCCATATTTGCAAATCCTTCCCTCTTTCCCTCCCCCGACACTCCCACCTAAACAGAGCTGGACACGCCCACTTTCCTGACTTTTTCCAAACTAGAGGTGTAAAAACATGCTGCTGAGACAGGGGGGTTTCATAGGCCTTTAAATCATAGTAATGGACATCTAAAATTTACTATCAAGTACAATTCCTCACAAGTCAATTTTTCTGATGGTCACACTTAATTTTGATGGTTTGTTTGTTCAATTTAAGTTACATTGCATCTACGTGCCAACTAATTCTCATTAGATATAAGTAGACTGTTAGGTTGGGATTAGGGTTGGGGTTAGGGTTAGTTAAATGTCTGTTGAAGGAGCATATCAACAGATATTGAGCAGACAGTCTACCAATACTCAAATGTACTATCAAAATAAAGCGTTACTTTTTGGACTTACTCATTATAAAAGATGATATTAAATTGGTGACTGATTTGTACAGAAAGCCAACAGATAAAAATAACATTTTACATGGTCAGTTTCCATCCTACTAATTTAAAGAAAAGTTTACCAATCAGTCAGTTTAAGAGAATCCGTACGATATGTATGTATACTGAAACAAATGATGAACAACGTGAGGAAATATGTCAAAGGTTTTATGAGAGAGGTTATTCTACAAAATGGATTAAAGAAGCTGCAGCTCGTTTTGAAAATATGAATCTAAAAAACTCCTTCATTCAAAAATCAACAAAACCATCAAACACACAGATTTCTTGTATTATTCTTTACTCAGCTTTAAAGGTGCTGTATGTACGTTTTTGACTCTTCTAAAGCATAAAAATACCATAATATGTGTGCAGATATTTAAGAAACATCCCAAGTGAACATGTTTAACTGAAAAACAATGCTGAAGTCAGATATTCTGCTTTGAAAATGTTTTTTTCCGTTCTGGAACGCTGTCTTTGTTTAGGTAAACTTAACATGCACAATGCCAGTTTAGCCAATTATAATTCAGCACTCCGGGTTGCCTTGTTGGAAAACAGCGTATTTCATTCATTCAGAAAGGCTCTGAAAGCATGCGTCCGTGACCGAAATGGACAGTATCAGACGTCAAAATGAGAGTTCCACATGAGGTTATTAATTAGCAAATGATATAAATATTACAAACGTAAACATTAGGTGAGCAGGTTACATTGTAATCTTGTGTTCTAACAACACGCAAACAGCACTTTAGCGGTTTGCACCAGACGAAACACGACAATAATGTAAATACATCCATTCAGAAGCACAGAATAAGCGCTCACTCATGAAACGGTAAGGTTTAGAATCCATTCAAACTCACATTGTTAGCATTTAGCACTGAATAAAGCACACAAGGTTTACCTGAGGTGATCACTGTCATAGGTTTCACATGTTCAGCTGTGAGAAATAGAAGCCGTTTCTAATATATCAATTCGAGGTGTTGGTTAGAACCAAAACTCCTTTTAATATGGAAAATATTCCCTCTATTGCGTGTCGTTGCTTTTATTTAGAACACAGTTTAAATCACTCGCTCCTGTACTCAATCTGGCATCCCGCGCATGCGTTTATTTTGATCTAGGAGTGCAATACCTAGTTCAACCACTGGGTGTCAAACTTACATACTGTACCTTTAAGTAATGAGTTTGCAACTCAAATAATGAAATGTCCTTGTGGTTTAGCTTCCATCAGTAAAACAACACGGTGTTTAAAAACACAAATTGCTGAAGACAGAAGTAATATACGATTAAAAGATCAGCAAAATCCTAATTCTGTTCATTTTATTGCATTAAAACATAACCTTTCAACATTACAATATATTGGCATTGAACAAGTGAAGGTTTCGAGAAGGGGTGGGGATATTGATAGACTTTTATTGCAGAGGAAAGCATTTTACATTTACACACTGAGTGAATACTTTGTCTCCGAGGGGGAATATTTTTGGGGGCGAGATGAATGTCGCTGGTTTGACTCCCGGCTGGGCCAGTTGGCATTTCTCTGTGGAGTTTGGCATGTTCTCCCGTGTTCATGTGGGTTCGCTCCAGTCACCCCCACAGTACAAAGACATGCACTATATGAATTGCATAAGCTAGTGTTGGGTTGCAGCTGGAAGGGCATCCGCTGCGTAAAACATATGCTGGATGAGTTGGCGGTTCATTCCGCTGTGGCGACCCCTGATTAAAAAGGGGCTAAGCCAAAATGAAAATGAATAAAAGTTGTCTTTAAAATTCTCATTTTTGGCAAATAGTTGAAAAATGGATCATTTTGACTCATATTTTTGTGCAACATAAGACTGGCTTTGTGGTCCAGGGTCACATACTTTCTTATTCTCAACCATATCAAATGATAAATGTAAAACAATGTTTAAAAGAAAACGAAAACAATTCCTTATTTCAAATGTTTATAAACACTTATTCTCACAGTTTAGTCTGTTTCAGCTCCCCCCCCCCCCCAAACCATCATCAGTCATGAGACTTGCATAGTTTTATCCAAGCCGTACATCTCTTTCACAATCAACTGACTTGCTAAGACATGATCTAGTCCTGTATATATTTGCAACGGAACGTAGAAAACAAAACCGATGAAGCATGAAGTCACACACACAAAAGAGAGAGAGAGAGAGAGAGAGAGAGAGAGAGAGAGAGAGAGAGAGCCACATTCCTCATAGTTTAAACAGGAAGTACGGCTCCTCATGTCAGCCAGTAAATGTTTATTTATATTTACCGCTACGTTTCTAATGGATAAATAAACATGTATTTTGCCGGTCTTTAAAAATGGTTTACTTTCCATAAATAAAAAATAATAAATAAGTTTACTCTGCGCATAAATATATATAGATAGTTGAAATCACAATGATTAGCCCTCCTGTGAAATAGTAAACCTTTTCCAATATTTCCAAGTGCTGTTTAAAGGAGAGATTTGTTTCAATACATTTTTAAACATGATAGTTTTAATAACTCATTTCTAATAACTAACTTATTAGAGTGTCTTTGACATGGTGACAGAACACAATATTTTTCATGATACTATTCAGCTTCAAGTGACATGTAAAGGCTTAATTGGGTTAATCAGGCAAGTTAGGGTAATTAGGCATAACAATCAGAGTTCATAAACAGTTTTACTACTAAAATTCCAAGACTTTTCCAGAACTTTCAAGTACATTTTCATGACGTAATGTTTCATGTAATGTCTACATATACTTGGTAAATAATAAGAAAAACAATGACATTCAAATTGATTACAGCATGTCATAAAACACGTAACAATCTATTTTGTTTAGATAATTTTTTATATCTATGTAAAATGATCATGCTTACACAGCACTACAATTGTCAGAGCAAGTTTTTGGCCAAGAACAGAAAAGAAGTAAAGACAACTAACCTATATTCAAGTTAGGCCTGCACAATATATTGTTTCAGCATCGATATCCAAATGTGTGCATCCGCAATAGTCACATCGCAGAATATGCAATGTTGGGATTATAGTTTAATATAGAGTTTAATCATAATAAAGTGAAAGTTTATAAGCTGCATACATTTTTAAAGAGACAGTTCACCCATAAATGACTTACCATTTTCATTACACCCTTCACTTGTTTCAAACATTTATGATTTTT
>CAIGQZ010027068.1:5854455-5864455 GCA_903798205.1 Danio tinwini | reverse complement strand
TACACCTTACTAGTACCGGGTTGAACTTACCTTTTCCTTTAGAACTGCCTTAATCCTTCGTGACATAGATTCAACAAGGTACTGGAAATATTCCTCAGAGATTTTGGTCCATATTGACATGATAGCATCACGCAGTTGCTGCAGATTTGTTGGCTGCACATCCATGATGCAAATCTCCCATTCCACCACATCCCAAAGGTGCTCTATACGCTTATTTCACACGACCCCCTGCTGAAAAAAACAGCTTAAACCAGCCTAAGCTGGTTGGCTGGTTTTAGCTGGTAGACCATTTTAGAGGGGTTTTGACCATTCACAGGCTAGTTCCCAGCCATTTCCAGCCTGGTCTTAGCTGGTCAGGCTGGAAAATGAGGCTGGTTTAAGGTGGATTTTTCAGCAGGGCCACCATTTTAAAACACGAAAGCGAGGCTGCGGTGGGAAGAAACCCGGAAGTATAGGATCAGCACTGTAAACATTGCAACAACATGCTGTGGACTATAAACCTCCAGCTGTTGCTGCGATTTCAAAATGCAGAAATGGTGTAAACATCACTTTAATATCATTCAGTTCAGTTTAATTCAAACAATTAAAAGCATATTAGGCATCGAACAACGTCACAATCTCTTTAAGAGTGATACGCTTACGTGTCCTCCTAGACTTCAGTTCATGGCAGCAGGTAAACACCGTGGGGACGCTTCTCTGCTTCAGCCTATGTAACCCGGTAAGCAATAAAACAATGCAGTCCTCTGTAGCACATCTTCGTGTTGTCTTTAACAGTGTTGTCCCGGTACATTTAAGCGCCGCTGAGCGCACTCATTAACACAGCTGATTTGCCTTAGTATTCACCAGTGCTCAACAGAATGACTGTGAAGGTTCTCAGTTCACCGCTCTTTACAGATTGAAAACACACATAGATGGACATTGGAGCATTTTAAAGCCGTGAAGATCAGTCAATTCATCAGTGGATCGCTCGTCTGTGTTTGCACTCAGTAAACAGCGGTGAGTTTGGTGAACTGATGACCTTCACAGCCAATCGTAGTGATTTCTATCGAGCAGGTGAACACAATGGCAAATCAGCGCTGTTTAAGAACTCAATGAACAGTGTCTTAAATGTTAATGAGAAATAGGCGTTTATTTTATTTCATTACCGAAATTTTGTATCGTGACAAGTCTAATATAGTGAAAGAATCAGTTCATTAACTTGAATTTGATGAATGGCATCTAAAATGTGTGTTTGGGAAAGAAAACCTTAGCTAAGTAGTGCCATTTCCCTTCTGAAAATGAGGTCAAATATCCTTTTTTATTTTCACTACTTATTCAGAATGAACCTTCTGGTCACTCGAAAGGTGGTGAAATGATAAATTTGTCTTTTTCTCTTGGCTAACAAGATATACAGCCAGGTACACAACATTCCTGTGTAACTCAGGCAATACTTCCGGGTTTCTTCCCACCGCAGCCTGGAAACGGCCAAAACCCCTCTTAAACCAGGCTGGTCGACCAGCTAAAACCAGCCAACCATCCTAGGTTTAAGCTGGATTTTCAGCAGGGGTGCATCACGGTGGCGCAGTGGGTAGCACGATTGCCTCACAGCAAGAAAATTGCTGGTTCAAGCCATGGCTGGGTCAGATGCCATTTTTGTGTGAAGTTTGCATGTTCTCCCCATGATTGCATGAGTTTCCTCCAAGAGCTCCGGTTTCAACATATGATGGATAAGTCATTTCCGCTATGGCGAGCCTGGATAAATAAGAGACTAAGCCAAATAAAAAAAGAAAGCAAGAATGGATGAATGAACTTGCTGAATATTCACACAGGCACTCTGTGATTATTTCTTTTTTCTTCAGGTTTCCACAAATGGCTTTTTGTCCCTTCAGCCTCCTCCTGAAGAGAGCCAGTATCTAGAAAACACTTTTCCTCTGAGTTTCTCCGCCATCGCACCTTTCCTGACAGACTTTAGTTCAGGACGAGGGAAAGGATCTGTGTTTTACCGTGTGGAGGAGTCTTTAGATGTATTAAACCGGGCTTCTGAAATGGTTCAACATGGCTTCACTGGTTCTGCATTCAAGTCCAGCCACACAGTCATTGCCACATGGGACAACATCAAATGTGAAGTGAAGCTACTTCAGCTCCCATTTACACATTGTGTAATATACTTTTGAATTTTTTGGTATTCTTGTATTTTAAGGCATTTTGATTCATACAAATGTTGTTATCTTTATTAAAGGAACACTACACTTTTTTGGAGATGCGTCATAAATGGCACACTATGCCCTTATGCACTATGCATTTATGCACTTACACACTCAACAGCTTAGTATATGTATGTAGTGTCGTCCCAAATGGAACACTAATGTTTTTTTATTAAGCGGAACTTCAAACTGTTTCCCTGATGACGTTTGACGGTTGCCAAATTAGTAAAATGACCAAACTACCAAATAATACCTGCCATGAGTATAACCACATTCCTCATCGGGAGGCACTTTAATCACTCTCGTAGGAGAATTTTGCTTTCACAATCCAAAATAAATAAAGTTATCCAACATGTGCGCCCGATAGCTCCACCCCTTCCGCTACGTGAGCAAAACTGCGGTCGTTGAGTGCGTGAAGTGTCCATCATTACACACTTCATTTAACCAGTTGAATAAGTCCATCATTCGGGTAATAAAGTGCACTTATTATTTATTGAGTTTTCTGTGTGAATGCACTACTTACACTATTTATACTACAAAATGACATAGAATAGTGCATAAGTTTTTTGGGATTTGGGACGCACCTATAGACTAATTTTGCATGTCCTCGGGAGTTAAACAGTTGAGTTTTACTATTTTGAAACCATTCAGTCAATCGCCTGGTCTAGTGGGAGCACTTTTAGCTTAGCTTAGCATAAATCATTAAATCGGATTAGACCGTTAGCATTTCACTCAAAATAAATAAAAAAAAGTTACTATTGAGTGCTATTAAAGTATAAAAAAGTACTATTATTACTATTGCTTTCGTGTCTACTGCAGCCACACTGAAAATAAAGTTATTAATTGAATTTACACATGTTTTAAGGTAACAAACAATTGGTTTTTGGTTGCAAACAATTATTGGTTGCAAACAATTTATATGGGCTGACTTAAAACAAACTAATTAAATTTAGTAATGTTCAACTTACTGGTATAAATTCAGCCCATTTACATTGTTTGCCACCAGTTACCTTAAAAAGATGTAGTAAATCCAGTGACTCTTTTTTTTTTCAGTGCATGGCACAGCAGCAAAGTATTATGCTGGCATGAGAATATTGTTCCTAGCAAGATAGTTCCTAGAAAATCTTTCATTTTTCATCAGTCTTAGTACACGATAAAATTACTTACTTTAAATAGGAAAATTATCTAAACTTAACAAAAAAATTGAGCAAGATGCTAATGGTCTAATCGGATTCAATTATTTATGCTAAGCTAAGCTAAAAGTGCTCCCGCCAGACCTGGAGATCAGCTAATTGGATTTAAAAAAAAGAAGCTAAAACTCAACTGTTTACCTGGGAACTTGTAAAATGATCCAAAGTGTTTGAAGTGAACTACTGTTCTGACCTGTATGCAGGTGACCAGTTTCCAGGTTGTGTTGGCTGGTAATAAATCAGACACATATGCCTTGTTCCTGTATCCTGAGGATGAGCAGCAGATGCTAAATATCAGTCACAAGTATGCTAACATGTCAAAAAGACAAGCCAAGCTGCAGGCTGGTTTTAATAGAGGTGATACATCGACCAAAGGAGAGCTGTTTTACAGTCTGCCAGGCTCTGAAGGGAACATCAACCTCTACAGGTCAGTGAAGAATACCCTGATGTTTATAATTCTATATTTTTGCATTGTAAAATGATTTGTTTATATCCATCCATTGGTAATAAGTCTTAAATATTTAACTATAATTTTTTTATTTTATTTTGTTATTTGTTTATTTTTAGGATGGCAAATGCATATCATACATATTGTAAAATGTAATATAAAGCAACAGAAAACTTAATTGCTTAATGATTTAATGGTATAGCCAAGGTGATGCAGGGGAGAATGAGTATATAGTGACAATGGGTGGATAAAATTCATTTGTCAGCATTAGCTCTCTTTAGCGCATTCACAGTGCACTTAAACCCAGATTATCATTGTAATACTGACTAATACACACTTTTATCCCATGGCTAAAATGTTTACCCCATTTATGTAATTTATTTTTTATCCCATTTAATAATTTACAAATTCTGAATTGCATTTTAGGACATTGATCTCTGCTTTAACATAGTGACCTGTACTAGCATTTTAGCAGTTTGAAACTATATATCTATATGTGAATCTTGTTGGGTCAATTATATGTAGAGTTGAAGTCAGAATTATTAGCCCCCCTTGGAATTTGTTTTTCTTTTTTAAATACTTCCCAAATGATGTTTAACAGAGCAAGGAAATTTTCACAGTATGTCTGATCATATTTTTTCTTCTAGAGAAAGTCTTATTTGTTTTATTTTGGCTAGAATAAAAGCAGTTTTTAATTTTTAAAACCCATTTTAAGATCAAAATTATTAACCCCTTTAAGCTATTTATTTTTTCCATAGTCTACAGAACAAACCATCATTATACAATAACTTGCCTAATTACCCTAACCTGCCTAGTTAACCTAATTAACCTAGTTAAGCCTTTAAATGTCACTTTAAGCTGTATATAAGTGTCTTAAAAAATATCTAGTCAAATATTATTTACTGTCATCATGTCAAAGATAAAATAAAAAAAAAATCTTCTCTCCGTTAAACAGAAATTGAGGAAAAAAAAAAATTCAGGGATTCAGGATAATTCAGGGGGGCTAATAATTATGACTTTAATGCATGTATACATGTGTATATATTATGGATATTTAACCTCCTAGGGCTTAGTGGCCACATACGTGGACAGCACATTTTAGCTCTTAAGTGGCTATTTACAGACATACAGTGTAATCCTGCAACCATTCAAAAAAGTTATATGTTATATATGCATTAAAAAAACAATCAGGAAAAAAATGTTTTATGTCAATTCGGACCACTAGTCCACACAGGCCCGGCACCAGGATGTCATAACTGAGGGGGTATTTTAATCCCATGATGGGGGGGGCACTAGACCTGGTGACTGATTTTGGTTCCTCTTGTTCCTTTCATTTAGGCTATTTATTCACTTATTCATTATTACTTTGCATTACTGCCCAAGTTACTGACTTAAGGCAGTAATACATGTTTTATAGTGATTATAATATGTACAGTTTCGCTTTTACTGGTTTTATCAGTGAAGGTTATGCAACGATACCATTTACATAGATCATGGCTTCAGCACCAAAACGAGTGTTTTAAATCATATTTTATTCTTATTTCTTTCCATTTTATTTCAAATAATATAAATGTTTAAAGCTTAGGTAAAGACAACTATGCCTACACATGCAAGCTGACACACGGTTAGACTATTCTATAATCGGTAAATAAATCTAGTGAAATCAGCATAGCCGTCATCACGCTTTAGTTTTGTCAGTTTAGTGGCTAATTCGTACGAGTTGAGTCGTACAAAATTGTACGATTTGAAAAAGGAGGCGTGGCACCCAACCCCGCCCCTAAACCCAATCGTCATTGGGTGATGAGCAAATGAGCAATTTCATACTAAATGGTACGAATTAGATCGTACGAATTCATATGAATAAGCCACTAAATCAAAAAGTTTCAAATTGCCGTGAGATTGCGTTGCTATTACCCAACTAATCATCTATCAGTGTTAGGAAAAATGGAAATGTTACAATCTATTGTCATATTATCATTTAAAAAAATAGTAACTAAATGTGTAACTTAGTTACATTTTAAGACATTAGTGTAGCCAGAAAAATACCTAAAATATATATCTAAAAAAATGAAATTCACAGTTATTATTATCTTTTATTAACTAACTTAATAAATTTTTATTAACTATTATTATTTGACACGCAACTCAACAGGTTATATAACTTTTATCATAATTTTAATGGTACATATTAAGATTTATGTTAGGCTAGCATGAGTGAGGTGATATTCTTCGGTTGGCATTTGTAAAAATGCCACCATGAACCATTAGGTTAGGCCTACCCGTCATTTTATTTATTTATTAAGCCTTATTTAATAACTTGATTTCAGGTTACATTTTATATTTTTAGGGCCATGAGCTACAAGTCAAAATATAATCAATATGCTAACTGTATTTTAGCCGTTAAAATAGGCCTATTTATTCTAATTAGGTTCTAATAAGCCCAAATAGCAAAGAGAAATAAAAAATGCATGTAAAAACACCTTGGGCCTTAAGAGGGTATACTAAAGATGTCAGAAAATTCACAAAAAAATCATATGAAAATGTGAAGTTAGATAACCCAGTATTCAGTTTTCAAGTTATTTTTAAATGATTATTCGTTAACTACAGTAGTTCATGTATGGAATGCCTGAACAATATATTTATCTTAAGTTTTTTAACAAAAAAGAAAATCATATTTAATTAGAAGAAACCACTACTATGGCAATGGCAGACCATACTGTACCATGGTAGCATAAATGCTGTAACATAAGTACTTATTAATTGTTCATTTAACATAATGCATTAACTACAGGCAGCTAATTAAACCTTATTGTTCATTTCCACCTATGCAAACTTCAGGAAAGGGAACACGGGAATAAGCGGACTTTGGATTTTCCACATCGGATCCAGCCGCTTCCCATTCCAGAATGTAGTTCCTGCTTCGGTCACCAGGTCTGATTCTATGGCTTTTGAAGACATCCAAAGAACCATAAGATCAAACACAACTGCAGATGAATCTGCTTCTCAACCCCAGGTGGACACTCCAGCTTCACTTGTTCAACAGCCCTTAAAACCAAACCAAGAACTACCACAAGCTAATGTAACCAAAATGTGTGGTTTGCACCTGAGATTCTGCTCTGTGGATGGATACTGCACAGACTACCCAACTGGGCCATGCTGTCACTGCAGAACCGGCTACTACGGCAATGGCAGACATTGTTTACCCATGGGTGAGTTTCCATTTTATTTAATTTCTCATGACTATCAAGTCCTCTTTATTTCTGTAGCACTTTATTCAATGCAGATTGTTTAAAAGCAGATTACCATAGATTATACCATTCAGGGCTTTGTAAGTAATGACAGCTGCTTCTGAAGCACTGCTTCATGAACCTTTGAAACCTTTTAAATGGTTTGGAGCGCATATCAAATTGTCAAGGTCGTGTGATTTCAGTAAACTGGGCTTTGTTACATCATTACAGTTTCCAAGCATTTAGAAAACTCAATAATTTTCTGCTGGGTGCTGATCTTAGTAATACAAAAAAAATCCATAGATTGCCCCCAGTGGCGAATTACTGAACATGTTTCAACATTTTTACCTGATCTTGGGTCAGATTTAGTTTGTAGACATTAAATTGAGGCATTGTAAAATGAAAGGGAATATTATTAGTTATGAGTAGGCCCACACGGAATCTGGACGCGCAGAATTCCGCAGATTTTTAGCCCATCATTAATTCTGTTTATTTACTTGAGTAAATGTGTCTAAATCTAAATTTATTCAGTTTTTAAATTAATTACAGTAATATTATTGGCTAAAATGAAAATGTTCATCTGATTTATGTACAATGCAGTTTGTAAAGTCATATTTTCTGTCTTTTAGTAGATATATTATGTGAGAGACTTTCTTTGTTTACCAAATAAAGTGAATCTAATTGGAATTCCATTTCAAACATTAAATAAAAGTTAAAAATATATTATTTTTTATTTCACATATTAAGGTTTTAGTTATGAGACTTCCAAAATAATTCTGCAGAAATCTGCAGATTTTTACCAAAACTCTCAGCAGAAATTGCAAAAAAACATCCGCAGATTCCGTCTGACCCTAGTTATGAGTCTCTTATTGTCCTATTTACCAGAGCCCATGGAACCAACAATGCATTAAAGGGCACCTATGGTGAAAAATCTACTTTTCAAGCTGTTTGGACAGACATGTGTGTAATGTTGACAGAACTGGACTAATATGATCATACTATTGGTTGTAGTAAGTACTACATTTTGAACCAGTTGAAGTTAGTTTATTAGGACCACAGGGTAATCAACTAGTAACACATTACAATAATCTTGCTATGTGATTTGATCTTAAATGATTGAATGAGCTTTTTAAAGTAGAAATTGAGAGCATATGTCATAGTTTGTCAATAATTATAAAATGAAAAGCATTTCAAGCATCTCAAGCATTTTTTTTTTTACAAATGCCTGAGATGTGGCCTATCAAATAACCATCTTTGAGTTGATCCAATAAGTAAAACCATTTTTTTTTTCTAAATTTGGTAGAAAAAAAGTCACTAGTCATCAAATTTGTTATATCAACTATACATTCTGTAAATTTGTATGTATCTTCAGACCGTGAGGAGATGGGTATCATCGGTGCAACAAAGAAAACTTTTTTGTTTTTAATATTCTGTATGTTTGACTGTGATTCCAGCCGTAATACAAATGTAAAATAAATCTGTTGTACAGGTATTTCTCAGCCCTTAAGTGGTAAGCTGAGTGGCCATCTTTCTGTTGGGGGCACTAAAGTTCAGCTAAATAGTGTGGACCTCCATGGCTTTGCGGTGGTGGGAGAAGGTCGCGTGTACATCTCCATCAGTCCTGTCCCAGCTCGGGTGGGCTGGGCTCTGATGGCTGTGGGCCCGCTGGTCTCCACATTTGGCTGGCTCTTTGCTCTTGAGCTCCAGGACCATCCAAATGGCTTCAGCATAACTGGTATGTTTGATTTTCCTTATCTGAAGCCACATTCCTTATTATTTCACACTGATCATGTCAATACATCTCATTAGGTGCTGAGTTTTTCTATCAAGCAGAGCTGGTTTTCAGCCCACAAGGCCAGCGTGTTGTCATTATTCAAGAGGCTCAAGGGATGGATTCATTCAACCACTTGAATTTCGACATTAAGATCAGAGGAGATTTACCCAGCATTCCCAGTGGAGGCAAAATTCATATTCTGCCATATACAGAGACCTATCAATACAACCATTCAGGTAATTCTTATAAAGTGTTGAAGGCTAATGACTAGGGATTTGGTAATTCCAGTTTTCCTATTTGATTATGAGTGAGATTTGCTTTCATACATTCTATAATCTACAACAGTGGTTCTCAAACTGTGGTACCACTAGTGGTACGCAACCTTCCTTCTAGTGGTAGGTGGAAGAATTGCTGAATAATAAAACAAAGTGAACACACTTTGAACCCTTTGACGTGTACGATAACACTGAGACTCATGTGATCAGGGCCGGCGCGTCTATAGAAGCGACCTAGGTGGCTACCTAGGGCGGCAGAGCAGGCAGGGCGGCGTCCACAGTGCGTCCCCCCCCCCCCTTTGCTTTCGTCCGCAGCAAACCCTGCATCATTTCAGCGCCCCTCGGTTTTCGCTTTTGTCTGTGACAAACCCCGCATCATCTCAACACCCAGCTCCGCCGCCCCCCTCCCCACCCTCTGCCGGCTTTTACGGATTGAAGGCAGTATAACTTTCAGTTTGAGGGCGGCATTCTTGTCCGTTGCCTAGAGCGCCAGTTGAGCTTGCTCCAACCTTCAGATTTAATTTGGATGTGATTCAAATGGCGCGAGACACAGAACGTAGACTCAAGCTACTTTGCAATGCTTGAAGCTTAGAGGTAGCATATAGTTAAAGTTATTCTTGGTGTGCACAGACAAGGGACCGCAAACCATACCAGAGTCTACTTGAAAACAGTGGTCGGTGCGCGGTTAACGCAAACTTCACGGTTGATTTATGTGATCTCATTCGCACCAGATCACAGAAACACTGCACAGTGCACATATGAATTGGTAAAGCACTGTATGCATTTAATCACTCGCTTTTCTGACACACATAGGCCTACTGTAATTGACCTGCAGCAGATGTCATTTCTAATTTAAGTAATTCCAAATCATATATTTAAAATACAAGTTTAGATTTCAAAGAT
>CAIGQZ010027068.1:5835985-5849455 GCA_903798205.1 Danio tinwini | reverse complement strand
GGGGGGTATTTGGTTCACGAAAAGTTGGGGTGGGATCTCGGCGGCCCACATGTAAGACTGACTGGCCCACATTTATCAAAAGGGTCCGGCCCTTCTGGCATTTGCCAAAATTGCCAAATGGCCAGTCCGCCCCTGGCTTAGAATTTATTAAGATGCTTCTGCTACTACGCAACATCAGTGCAGATTTTTAAAAATCATTTCAGTCATGAAAGTGTCAGAATTGCGTAATATTTTCAAAAATCTTGCTTTGCTGGTCGTGACGTTACAAAAAAAAATATTTCAAAGTTTAAAATGTTTTGTTTTTGATAAGTTGATTTGTTTTGATGCATGTTACCTATGTATTCATTATTAATTATTATTTGTTTATGCGTAAATGTGTATTTTCTTTTGTTTATTTGTTTAAATATGCTGTAACTTAGGTAGTTTGTTGTCTCTTTTTGCACGCGAAAGGACAGCAGGTATTCATAATTGTCTATTTACTTGAATGCACGCAAGAGAACGTTTTAGAACAATGAGCAAAAATTGAATTATTTTTTATCATTTATGTATATGTGAACATGACGTATGTATAGTATTTTATTTATTTGTTTGAAATTATATGATATTTTATGTTTATTTATTTGTGTTTGTGTGTGGACGACCCCTCTATCCTTTCTTAAGTGGTACAGTTCCATTAATTTAAAGGTCAGGTTTTTTTTTTTTTTTGGGAGGCTTTAGTCTGTTGTTTTATTTTGAAGTTGGGAACATCTGTGCCCTGGAGACTCCCTTTTCATTACATTTTATTTATTGGTTTGTTTTGTTTTTTTGAAAATATTGTTTTTTTTTGGAAAACAGTTGCTTCATTGAAACAACTCTGATACCGGTTTATGCTTAGGTAGTTGATGACCTTACTTTGATGAAAGAAAACAGATAAGCATGCTTACATGTTTTAATTAATGACTGTCTGGAGTATGTTATTTTGAGATAACAACCGCTAAATAATGCAGGCTCATCCGGGAACTTTGAATCACGTTGACTATCAGTAAATTTGTTCAAATCTTACTTACTTGCATACATCCACATTCATATGTATCTGCTTGTCTGTCCACTGTTTTTGACTGTTTGGTGCCATTTTTTTAGGCTAGTATAACATTTATCAAGACAGCTTAGTTTCTGTTGGCTTTGTGTTTCTGACAGTTTGGAGCCATTTTGTGACTGAACAATTCTCAAGTTAGTGTATACTCCATCAGCTGTTTTTGTTTCTGTCAGTTTAGCGTTTATTCATTCATTTTCTTTTCGGCTCAGTCCCTTTATTAATCTGGGGTCACCACAGAGAAACCGCCAACTTATCCAGCATATGTTTTATGCAGTGGATGCCCTTCCAGCTGCAACCCATCACTGGGAAACATCCACATTCATTCACATACACACTCATGCACTATGGTCAATTTTAGCTTACTCAATTCACCTGTACCACATGTCTTTGGACTGTGAGGGAAGCCGGAGCACCCGGAGAAAACCCATGCTAACATGGGGAGAACATGCAAACTCCACACAGAAATGCCAACTGACCCAGCCGAGGCTTGAACCAGCGACCTTCTTGCTGTGAAGCAAACAAACTACCTACTGCGCCACCACGTCGCTCTAGCTGTGCGTTTAATTCAATGATAAATATACTTTTACAGCTCAGAACAATGCTCAAAACATGTCTATTTTTCATGTTTCAAGAGTTCACACTTAGCTGATGATTGATAATAAAAGCTTGTTTGGCATGCTGTCCCGGGACCGAGCCCTGAGCTTGTAAGATCCTCGAGCCTTGGGCTCCCTCCCTTTTGCAGGGCGAGAGGGGAGTTTGAGCTCAGGTAGATCTCGATAAACTCCCCCGGCTTATTCTAGCTGAATGATGGAAATGAATGACTGAGGAGAGGAGTGTTTTCTTAGAGCTTGACTATGGTGTTAATTTTATGTGTTCAATTTACTTAGGGTGCGTGTTATTTGGACTGTGGGTGGAAACCGGGGAACCCGGGGAAAACCCACGTGAGCACGGGGAGAACAAGCTAAAAAAAGGGGTTCTTCAAAATGAAGATATTGAGATAAGAAAACTCTGATTATTTATAGTGAGTTAGGAGTCGTCCGATTGGAACAGCTGTGAACAATCATAAGCATGTGATTCTCTTGAAATTTGTTTATACATAAACATCACTTTGTGGCAAGTAGCCGTGTAATAAATGGGATAAAGTAGATAAACCCTTCAGTCTTATACGACAGTGTTCTGCTTTGTCTCTGGCTGCCGATATGCTTGTCAGACTTATTCTGCGATAACAAGCAAGCATAATCAGATTAAGAACATGGAAGTAAAAGCATTCAGTATGAATCATGTGGAATCTTCTTATTTATTAACTGTATGTTTTCAGGTGAGCTTCCTGGACTTGTAGAGTTAAACCCGTGTTTAACTGGGAAGCACCATTGTGATCCGATGGCCCTCTGTCTGCCAGGAGACGGCACTCAGTACCTCTGTCAGTGTGCTATGGGCTACCAGGGTGATGGACGCAACTGCTACGGTGGGAATCGTTCACTTGATTTTGACATCAAGCTAAGCATGCTCTGAGGGCTCCACTGAGAGCTCCGTTCTCTCTTTTGGGGCCTTTAATGAATTACTGCCAGAGTAAAGTGGTGAACGGCTCTCTTGGGTTTTGAATCTGTAATCCAGATGTGGATGAGTGCGCGGAGGGGCTCAGTTCCTGCGGTCCTCACTCTGACTGTGTGAACATGCCGGGTGGCCATCACTGCCACTGTCAGTCTGGCTACGAGTTTGACCTCGATTTGCACGAGTGTGTGGGTAAGTGTTCACTGTTTTATTATAGAAACATTTAAAGCTGGGGAATTCAACGATTAGAGATATGAAGGGAATTTGAATTGCTTATTTGATGGATTACATTTTGAATGTTGTAAAAATGAGTCTTTGTTATGTGATATGAATGACAATTTGGCTAATGATAAAATGAATCCTCAAAAATACAACTTGCCTAATAATTCTGCACTCCCTGTACTTTGTTAATGTAGTATGGACAACACATGCCTCTCATTAGTAAAATCTGTGAACTTACAAAGCGTCAATTTACATCAGAATGAATCTAATACAATTTATGATTATTTATGTGACGTGATCATTTAACACAGACATTTCTTAAACCCTTTCACATATGAGACTCATCATAGAGTTTGAAACACAAGTATAATTTATATAACCGCACATGTGGTACACATTCAGTCTGCATATTTCTGAGGAGGCTTCTTCGGTCTCTTTTTCTTTGCAGATATCGATGAGTGTTTTGAGCAGCTCTGTCATCCGTTTGCTTCCTGCTCAAACACCCAGGGCTCGTTCCGCTGTCAATGCTGGCCTGAATACAAGGGCGATGGCTTCCTCTGCCAACCACCGCGTAAGCCACAACATTTATCAAGAAACACGCAACCCTTCCTCCCTGTCAGCTCAGTCACAGGCCGTTCTTTCCGCTTACAGCGCAGTCCAGCAGATCAATTAAACCAAGTATCTGTGTGTATTGAGCACCAATCAGAATGAGCTGTTTCATTATTCATAATGTGACTGGAACAAGCAGAGCATGTTTCTGGAACAACATCTTTTGTTTCAGTGCTTGGTGAAATAACATCATGCCATTTACTGATTACATATGATTAATGGCGCTCTGTTTTTCCTCATTTTTTTTTCCTGCAGCAAAAAAGCCCAAGCCTTCATTAACCGCATGCCAGCAGCACAGAAACAGCCTGCAGGAGAGTATGAGCATGTATCCAGCTCTGGAGGCTTTTGTTCCTCAGTGTGATGATAAAGGCCAGTACAAACCCCTGCAGTGTTTGGGCTCCACTGGACACTGCTGGTGTGTGGACAGCAGGGGGCAGGAGAGAGTGGGCACCAGGACAATGCCTGGCACAGCTCGTGCCAACTGTGATCAGCCAGGTATGGATTTATCCCCACATTTTGTTACGGCCAGTTTTGATACTCTTATGCATTTTACACTTTCTTGCGGGAGCGCTTTTAGCTTAGCTTAGCATGAATCATTGAATCGGATTAGACCATTAGCATCTTGCTCAAAATGTTCAAAAAGTCGCAATAGTCTTCCTATTTAAAGGCTGACTCTTTTGTTGTGTACTAAGACTGACAGAACATGAAAAGTAGGTATTTTCTAGGTACTTCCTGACAGGTCTTGAATCGAAGTCTTGTCATCAATCTCAGTTAAGAGCAACAAATAATAACTTGACTTCTAGTTGATCATTTGGAAAAGTGGCAGAAGGTAGATTTTTCAGATGAATCATCTGTTGAACAGCATCCAAATCATCACAAATACAACAGAAGACCTACTAGAACTCGCAAGAGCCCAAGATTCTCACAGAAATCAGTCAAGTTTGGTGAAGGAAAAATCATGGTTTGGAGTTACATTCAGTATGGGGTGTGCGAGAGATCTGCAGAGTGGATGGCATCAACATCGACAGCCTGAGGTATCAAGATATCTGTGCTGCCCATTACATTACAAACCACAGGAGAGGGCAAGTTCTTTAGCAGGATAGCGCTCCTTCTCATACTTCAGCCTCCACATCAAAGTTCCTGAAAGCAAAGAAGGTCAAGGTGCTCCAGGATTGGCCAGCCCAATGCACCATGACTTTATATTCTATACCAGGGGTCATCAACTATATTTGTCAAAGGGCCAGAGTTTTACCAGACAGTCTCCTTGGGGCCCCAAGAAGAAAATCAAATAAAAATCTCATTTTGGCATAACATTATGTTTAATGTTTATACTTTTTCAATTTCATTACAAAACTAAAGGTATTTGATTCAGGCTCCCATCACCTATACAACAGTCAACCACTAGGAGTGATAGATATTTTGCCTCAACTCAATTAGGCTAAGTCAACAAGGGGAAATGTAACTTTAGCCGTTGATTAAGCACTGTGAGTAGCCCGTTTCAGCATTGTGATTTGAATTCAAGCCCACTTAACGTTTCATTTGATGGGCGAACATTATTTGTGACCTGTTTTGTTCTGGTACCAGGTTATTTTAACATGCTATTTTAAGTTGTGCCAGATTGTTTTTCCTCCTTTTTTAAGTCCTGAGGCAGACATCCCAAGTCTCCTGGAAGTTCTGTGAGTCTCCCGCAAATGCATAGAGACTCCCGGATGCCCGCAAACTAATAATAATCTCCTGGAAATTGTGCGTCTTCCTCCCGCTCCTCAAATATGTCGTGCACCTCTCTCCACCACATCCCTCCTTGCTCTTCATCACACACACATTGCTCGCACTCCGCCCACACCCCACCTGATCTTCACTTATGCTAAAACCTGTTTGAAACAATAAATGCTTAACGCCGCATGGTCTGTCTGAGTCTGTCCTTATTACGAAGTGTAGCCTTATAGTCATAAATGGTGTTTATTCTGACAAGAGACTCAGTTGTTATTTTTAGTCTAATAGTGTGGACCACTATTTTCTTTTTGATACTCACAATTTTGGAATCCAGTCGCGGGCAGGATTGAACGGCTCAGTGGGCCGGATTTGGCCCGCGGGCTGCCAGTTGATGATCAGTGTTCTATTATTTCTGTTAAGTGACAAGACTTTTGTCTAAACAAAGTCACTTTTGTCAGGTAGGGTATACTCTCCTTCTGTCATAACAATCAAGAAATGTTGCTGCCATAACATGGCTGCAGCAGGTGCAATGACATTACACGGCTCTGTTACCTAGTTATTAGTTGGGTGCTGTTTTCAGGTGCTGTGTAATGTCATTGCTTTAAAAAAATAATCAAAACTCTTTTTAATTTTTTTTGCAAGATGCTAATAGTCTAATTTAATTAGCTAAGCTAAGCTAAAAGTGCTCTCGCTAGACCCAGAGATCGGCTGAATCGATTAAAAAATATGCCAGTGACATTTCTGAAAATATCTATATTTTGTGTCGTCTTCAGTGTCACATGATCCATCATTATTTTGACCTGCTGAATTGGTGCTGAAGACATAGTATTTCATATGATTGACTATGATTGTCATAGGGCTGTACGGTGGTGTTTGCCTCACAGCAAGAAGGTTACTGGTTCAAACCTTGGCTGGGTCAGTTGGCGTTTCTGTATGGAGTTTGCATGTTCTCCCCGTGTTTGCATGGGTTTCCTCCGGGTGCTCCGGTTTCCCTGACAAGTCCAAAGACATGTGGTATAGGTCAATTGGGTAGGCTAAATTGTCCATAGTGTATGAGTGTGAATGAGAGTGTATGGGTGTTTCCCGGTGATGGGTTGCAGCTGGAAGGGCATCCGCTGCGTAAAACATATGCTGGATAATGTGATGTTTATGTCTCTTTGTGACGATTCTCGTATGCTGGAGTAAACATAGCTCTTTATTCTTCACTCACATACTTCCTTACATGCGCCACCTGCATGTGACGTCAACTCACGTGACTTTACAGGTCACATCAAAGTGCATATGTAACTGATAAGTTGGTGGTTCATTCTGCTGTGGCGACCCCAGATTAATAAAGGGACTAAACTGAAAAGAAAATTAATAAATTATTATCATATTTTTAATGTTATAAATAGTAGCTTTTATAAAGCTTTTTTCTAGGATTAATTTATTTATCACCTTTATTTGTATAGCGCTCATACAATGTAGATTGTGTCAAAGCAGCTTCACATAGCAGATTGTATTAAATTAAAACAGTGTCAGTTCAGTTTTCAGAGTTTAAGTTCAGTTTAGCTCAGTTCAGTGTAAATAATAATCACTACTGAGAGTCCAATCACTGTGGAGCACTGTGGATTTTAATTTGTTTCCTCATTTTAAGTCGATCGCAAACATAATTAGGGCCCAAGCAGTGAAGCTGTGAAGGCACCTAGTGTTGTTGTTCTGGTTCTTATCTTCTTCTTTTGCCGTGATTTGAATGGCAGCCCATATAACTGTTCGTAGGAAAGTTATGAAATTTGGCACATGGGTAGAGGACATTGGATTTATCAAATGAATCAAATTTGGACCCTGTAAGCCATACTCTCTAGCGCCACCACTTGTCCAAAGTTGCAATTTTGAAATGGTTATAACTTTTGATCTGTAGGTGGCAAATTCAAAATGCTTCTTTTCACAGATTCATTGGTTTATGCTAATGCAAACTGGCACCAAATAAAAAAAAATAGTAATTGATCATTAGGCCATATCTCCCCAACGCTTTGGGTTATTCTCACCAAACTTGCTGTGTGTTATGACAACTATGGTCTGAGGTTGCCTGCACGGTTTTGCTGCAGCAACACCTAGTGGTCAGGAGATACGAAAAATGGTTATTTTTGCAAATATCTCGTGAGCCCTTGGACCAAAATTCACAAAATTGGTCTCATTGCATTCAGAGGGACATTTTGAGTCGCTTGATATCCAATTTTCCCATATTCGCCATTTTGGGTGTCGGCCATTTTGATTTTTGATCAAAAATGGCATATTTTATCAACGCACTGAGGTATTGCAACCATAATTGGTATGCATGTTCAACTCCATGCCCTGAAAGTGTTTAATAAATTTCGGACCAGCGCCACCTTGTGGTTAAAAGTTATAAAGACATTTCTAAAAATGCTAATAACTTCCTATCTTACATTAACCTTATTGTCACGTGACTGACCTTGCTAGATTTCTTGGAAGGTCGTGCACGCATTGATTGCAAATTTTCCATAATTTGACCATCTTCCTGTCTGCCATTGTTATGCAAATGGAAACACTACTTTTTCAAACTCCTCCTAGACCGTTGGTCCGATTTTCACCAAATTCGACTCAGATCATCTTTAGACCATACTGACAAAAAGCTATCAAATTCGTGTCGTTAGGCTTAGTAGATTTTGTGTATTACACCAACAAATGTGCTGACATGATGCTAAACAACATGTGAGGCTGTATCTCTGCGATGCTTAAAGATATTGACACCAAAATGTAGGTGTGTCATTGTCACATCACAATCAACAAACCATAAATATTTGATGACAGCGCCACCTATGGGTCAAGAGTTATAAACCATTCATTATTCACTAATAACAAAACTTACAAATTTGGTAATAACTTTTGACTGCATATTCTGAATTTGACGAAATTGAGAGTATGCAAATTTTCAAATACCTTGAACCTTCCTTAAGTGATGCTGAAAACATAGATACCCCATATGCCATAATTGCCAAAACTTTCTGTCAGCCATCTTGAATTTTTTCAAAAACGTACTTTTTCAAACTCCTCCTAGGCCATTGGTCCAATTTTTACCAAATTTGACTCACGTGATCTACAGACCTTGTTGGCAAAAAGTTATCAATTTTGTGTTGGTAGGCAATACGGTTGTTGTTTACTGCACCGACAAATGGGCTGTTACAATGCTAAACTGCATCTGAGGCTGTAACTCTGCAACACATACATATTGACACAAAACTTAATGTGTGTCATTGCCACCTCACACTGACCCGTCACATAAATTTGGTCACAGCGCCACCTACTGGTCAAAAGTTATAAACCAGTAAATTATTCGAAATTTTATGTTTTTGCTTACATTTCCAGTTAAATGGACTTCAAATGTATTCAGAACTCATTGTTTTACTTGATCTGGTGCTCTATAGAGCTTGCTGCTCATGGCCTCTGGACTGCTTTTCATAGTGCCTCTGCATTGCTTGGCCCCGCAATTGCTGCTTGCAGCTATATTTTATTGATCTGTTTTTCACTTTTTCAGTAAAGCCATCAAAATAAAAGTAAAAGGTGAAAACAGGTGAAAACAGTGGGAAAAAAAGTCTATGTACTTTTGTCCATTAAACAAAAGTTAAAGACACATACCAAATGACACATTATTGAATTTATTGTATTTATCAAAACCATTACAAGTGTTGTTTTTTGCATTATCATTATTATTTTATATTATTATATAAGTAAATCTCAATAGAATATGTATGTCCTTTATCAGTCTAGTAGTCAGCATGTCAAGTTTTGATTCACTAAAATATCTCTGTTGTTCAAAACATCGAAGTATGGTTGCATTTAAAACACAGGAATACACTTCCTGTTCCTCCAGTATGTGTGTTGTGGGAGCTGCATTCACTTCCAGCTATATATGACATAATTATCCCTCATGGGACAGTCTGACTGTAATTAAAGCTTGCATAGTCATTCATTGAGGCAAGATATATGCATGCAGCCGGCGGTCAGAGATTTGAAACATTTCATGAAAAAGTGTGTTTGTGAGGTAACTTTTTTCAGTAAATGTGACGTTGTTTACTGTGTGTGTTGCTCAGCTGCTCTGGTTCCCCGTGTGGAGACTGTGTGTGAGCGCTGGGGGCTTTCACTCATGAGTCACTATAATGGTCAGCCGTCTTCTCAGGACTACATGCCCCTCTGTGACGCTTACGGAAATTTCCAGCCTGTGCAATGTTTCGGCAACAGCGCTTTCTGCTGGTGTGTGGACCGACATGGTGTTGAAATTGTTGGAACACGGTCCTACGAGGATGTAAAGCCCCCCTGTGAGTAATAAAGTTATTTTGGATGCACTTTTTTTAAGCTTAAAAGACTAACAAGCAATGGATTCTAGCGAGCTACTTATTGAAAATTAGTTGAAACAACACAATTCTTAAGTATTTTTTGGAGACAACTTTATGATTTATGTTCAATCCACTTAAACTTGTAAAAATTATTGTTAACTTACACTTACCGGCCACTTTATTAGGTACACCTGTCCAACTGCTTGTTAACCAAATTTCTAATCAGCCAATCACATGGCAGCAACTCGATGCATTTAGGCATGTAGACTTGGTCAAGACGATCTGCTGCAGTTCAAACCTAGCATCAGAATGGGGAAGAAAGGAGATTTAAATGATTTTAAGATTTAAACGATTTTGAACATGGTTGTTGGTGCCAGATGGGCTGGTCTGAGTATTTCAGAAAATGTTGATTTACCGAGATTTTTACGCACAACTATCTCTAGGATTTACAGAGAATGATCAGTGAGGGACAGTTCTGTGGGCGTAAATGCCTTGTTGCTGTCAGAGGTCAGTGGAGAATGGCCAGACTGGTTCGAGCTGATAGAAAGGCAACAACCCGTTACAACTGAGGTAAACAGAAGAGCATTACTGAACGCACAACTCGTCCAACCTTGAGTCGGATGGGCTACAGCAGCAGAAGACCACACCGGTTGCCACTCCTATCAGCTAAGAACAGGAAACTGAGGCTCACCAAAACTGGACAATAGAAGATTGGAAAAACGTTGCCTGGTCTGATGAGTCTCGATTTCTGCTGCGACATGTGGACGCTAAAATCAGAATTTGGCATCAGCAACATGAATGCATGGATCTATCCTGCCTTGTATCAATGGTTCAGGCTACTGGTGGTGGTGTAATGGTGTAGGGTATATTTTTTTGCCACATTTTGGGCCCATTAGTACCAATTGAGCATCGTGTCAACGCCAGTCTACCTGAGTATTGTTGCTAACCATTCCCATCCCTTTATGACCACAGTGTACCCATCTTCTGATGGCTACATCCAACAGGACAACACGCCATGTCATAAAGCGCAAATCATCTGGTTTCTTGAACATGAGTTTACTGTACACAAATGGCTTCCACAGTCACCAGAACACAATCCAATAGACTGATTTCACGCGTTCGCCATTATTAACAGCGAAATCGAGGCTGCGATGGGAAGAAACCCGGAAGTATAGCCTGAGTCACACAGGAATGTTGTGTACCTGGCTGTATATCTTATCAGTGAAGTGAAAGTGACACAAATTTATCATTTCACTGCCTTCCGAGCAACCCGAAGGTCCGTTCTGAATGAATAGTAAAAATAAAAAGGGATATTTGACCTCATTTTCAGCTAAGTTAAGGGAAATGACACTACTTAGCTAAGTTTTCTTTCCCAAACACACATTTTAGATGCCATTCATCAAATTCAAGTTAATGAACTGATTCTTTCACTATATTAGACTTGTCACGATACAAAATTTCCGTAATGAAATATAAAAAAAAACGCCTATTTCTCATTAACATTTAAGACACTGTTCATTGAGTTTTTAAACAGCGCTAATTGGCTATTGTGTTCACCTGCTCGACAGAAATCACTATGATTGGCTGTGAAGGTTATCAGTTCACCAAACTCACCGCTGTTTACTGAGTGCAAACACAGACGAGCGATCCACTGATGAATTGACTGATCTTCGCGGCTTTAAAACGCTCCAATGTCCATCTATGTGTGTTTTCAATCTGTGAAGAGCGGTGAACAGATAACCTTCACAGTCATTCTGTTGAGCACTGGTGAATACTACGGCAAATCAGCTGTGTTTATAAGCACGCTCAACGGCGCTTAAATGTTAGCGGGAAATGGCTGTTATTAAAACTTTAGTACTGGGACAACACTGTTAAAGACAACACGAAGATGTGCTACAGAGGACTGCATTGTTTTATCGCTCACCGGGTTACATAGGCTGAAGCAGGGAAGCGTCCCCACTGTGTTTACCTGGTGCCATGAACTGAAGTCTAGGACACTTAAGCGTATCACTCTTAAAAAGATTGTGACGTTGTTCGATGCCTAATATGCTTTTAATTGTTTGAATTAAACTGAACTGAATGATATTAAAGTGATGTTTACACTATTTCTGCATTTTGAAGTCGCAGCAACAGCTGGAGGTTTATAGTCCACAGCATGTTGTTGCAATGTTTACAGTGCTGATCCTATACTTCCGGGTTTCTTCCCACCGCAGCCTCGCTTTCGTGTTTTAAAATGGTGGCCCTGCTGAAAAATCCACCTTAAACCAGCCTCATTTTCCAGCCTGACCAGCTAAGACCAGGCTGGAAATGGCTGGGAACTAGCCTGTGAATGGTCAAAACCCCTCTAAAATGGTCTACCAGCTAAAACCAGCCAACCAGCTTAGGCTGGTTTAAGCTGTTTTTTTCAGCAGGGGGTCGTGTGAAATAAGCGTATAGAGCACCTTTGGGATGTGGTGGAATGGGAGATTTGCATCATGGATGTGCAGCCAACAAATCTGCAGCAACTGCGTGATGCTATCATGTCAATATGGACCAAAATCTCTGAGGAATATTTCCAGTACCTTGTTGAATCTATGTCACGAAGGATTAAGGCAGTTCTAAAGGAAAAGGTAAGTTCAACCCGGTACTAGTAAGGTGTACCTGATAAAGTGACTGGTGAGTGTAATTGATTTGTGTTGGTACAACATGAAGGAATTGTGTGGAACCCAGTATTTTTTACAGTGTAAATCATTTGGCGTAGTGATTTGAAACTGTAATGCAATCAAGGCCTGCCAGGAACTACTTTAGCTGTGCGTCTATCTGAAAACACCTTGGAATGTTCATAACTAGGGCTGCACAATATGATTCAATAAACCAATGGAGATCAATGGGATCTAGGCTACAGTATACCAAATGTCCAGAATGCATTGCACCGAAACAACACATTCCTATTCTCTATAGCTTTTCTATTTGAATGTGTATTTGTTACCTATGATTTTTTTCAACAGTCAAGAGTTTAATACTAACTAGAGTAACTAACTGAGGTATTTGATTAAACTGTCCAGCCCATGTGGTAATGCCTCTTCATTTTACCTGTCAGGTATCTCAGGTGATGCTGCCCCACTCAACAATGCACTGACGTATCCAGTTATAAGCTCCTCCCCTTCAGGCCCTGCTATACTTTATACACAAGCCTCACAGATTGGAGTCATTCCACTTGATGAAACAGACCCAGTTCAAGAAAAGTCCACTGTGCTACTAGCCTTACAGGTAGACCTTTGGCTAACCACTGACTGCAGATTTGTTGTCATTACTCAGGAAAAAAATTATGTTTGCTTGTCATTGCAGGACTCGGTTGTGATTGGAATCGACTATGACTGTCAAGAGAACATGTTGTATTGGACAGATTTTGGACGACATACAATTTACAGAGCAGTCTTAATATCTGGGTCTGAGCCAGAGGCTGTTATCAGCAAAGGTCAATCAATCAATCAATCAATCAATCAATCAGTCAATCAATCAATCAATCAATCAATCAATCAATCAATCCATCCATCCATTTATCCATCCGTCCATCCATCCATTCACTAAATTATCAATCTTTTAAATTATCCAGGTATTCATTTTCCCCATCTATAGATCCACCTATCCATCTAATTTCACCATCCATTTATACATCTCTTTATCAAACCAATCATCCATCCATTTTTTTTCCATCCACTTATCCATCCACTGTCAATTCCACCATCTGTCCATCCATCCATTCAACCCCCATCCACCCCTCTATTAATTTGTCAATTCACCATCCACCCACCCATCCATTTGTCTATCTACTAAAATTACTAATCTCTTAAATTGTCCATTCATGTGTCTATATATCATTCTATCCATAAATCCAGTAATCGATTTTTTCTATTTACTGATCCACCTATCAGTTGCACCATCCATCCATCCATCCATCCATCCATCCATCCATCCATCCATCCA
>CAIGQZ010027068.1:5824335-5835975 GCA_903798205.1 Danio tinwini | reverse complement strand
GTCTGTCTGTCTGTCTGTCTGTCTGTCTGTCTGTCTGTCTGTCTGTCATTCTAACTTTCTAGTCTTCATTCATCGATCCATTTATCCATTTTCCCATCCATTGATCCATCTGTCAATCCATCCAATAATCTATCTGTCAATTCACCATTTATCCATCCATTTGTTTATCCGTCAATCCATCCATCCATCTATCAATCCATTCATCAATCCATCCATCCATCCATTTGTCCATCTACAAAATGAATAATCTCCTAAATTATCCATTCATATCTGTATATTATTCCATCAATGAATTCAGTTATTTGTTTTTCCTGTTCACTGATCAATGAGTTGCACCATCCATCTATCTGTGGGAATATAAATTTATATAATCTAGTTTCAAATTAACAATAATCTAGTTTTTGATTATATAATTTCATTAACATCGCAGCCACGAGAGACATTAAACCTTTGTCTCCCTGACTACTGGCCAAAGTAATGCAAATGCTATGGCCAGACTTTTAATGACTCTTCTTTTGTCTTCCGGTGACACTTTCAGGCCAAAGAAAACTTTTGTTGATTAACTTATGTGGTCAGTAGCTGGGCATGTTTCTAACACTTATAAACCGGTTATCTTGCTGACTCCAAAACCTAATTTGCATGCTTTGTTTAGCCACCTCCCCTCCTCCTAAGAAGACAATATACGCAGGACATCTTTGTCTTTATTCAGACTTGTAAAAAAACTCGCAGGCTGTAGACCTCCAATAGGCTTCTGCAGACACATGGACTTCTTGAAGATGCTGTATGACTGCAGATGAACCAACACGTCTCAATCAAGGAATTCTGCTTGTTTTATGTCTCCTGGACTGGGTGCTCTCTCTTCTTCAATCATTTATTATATTTACAACGTTTCCATCCAATCAATAATAAGTGTGTCCATCCAATAATCCATCTGACAATCCACCATCTATCCACCCATTTATTCATCTGTCAGTCCATCCATCCATCCATCCATCCATCCAGTTATTATACTATTGAATTGTTTTTTGATATTTGTCCATCCATCCTTTCATCCATCAATTCATTTCTGTAGCCATGCAACCTCCCATGCCTCTGTCTATCCATTCATTTGCCATTCATAGAGTTATCCATGCATGTCTTAACAACTATTTTGACCAACTACTTTAGCAGAAAGTCAAGTAAATAGTCTCGCTTTTCAGATTCAGATTAGACCAACATCATTTATTTTATGTAACATGCATTAAAAAAGCGAGGGGGACATGCAATGGGTCTCAGCCTTGGCAATTACTGTTGGCCAGAGATTCCATAATTATGCGATGTGAAATTCCAGACTTGATTCAGCCGGAGGGAATTGCAGTGGACTCTGTGCACAGGATGCTGTTCTGGGCAGACAGTGGGAAAGACAAGATTGAGACATCTGGCCTGGATGGCAGTAACAGAAGAGTGCTTATTGACTCGGGTTTGGTCAATCCCAGAGCCGTCATAGTAGACGCCAAGAGTGGGTCAGTGAGATGTTCTGAATTTGCTGTCTATGTATTGTTACATATACCATTATGCATGCATCAATTCTGTCAAGCCACAAACAGGAGAACACAAGTAAATGCATTAAGATGCAACTAGAAACTACTGTATTTATCTGCTTCAGATCTGTATACTGGACCGACTGGAATCGTGACGCTCCCAAAATAGAATGCTCATCACTGGATGGACGCAATAGAAAAGTACTGGTGCAAGTGGGTCTCATGTTGCCCAATGCCTTGACATGGGACAATGTCACAAGTCAACTGTGCTGGGCTGATGCAGGTAAGAGTCTTCTCAAATTATAGCAACTCTTATCATACATGCACTCACTGGCCACTTTATTAGGTACAAAGCTTTGAACCCACTTTTGCCTTCAGAACCGCCTTATGGCATAGACTCAACAAGGTGTTGCAACATTCCCTAAAAAAGAATTCCTGGAGGTCTACCTTTTTGCAATGTTTAGCTCCAACCCTTATCAAACACCACTAAACCAATTAATTCACACTTGAAGCAGCACTTGATAATTACAGATAGGTGTGTCTGATCAGGTTTGCGACTGAAATCTGCAGGAAGTTAGAGCTCCAGGAACAGGGCTGGTGACCACTGGCACAGAGGATTCAGTTGCTGCAGATTTAAATCTCTGATGTAAATCTGTTCTTCTTTGGATTGGGGTCTGGATACTGTGTAGGCCATTTGGGTATAGTGAACTTAAAGGTGCAAAAGGAGATCTTGGAAAATGCTAATGATAACCTGATAGCGCTGAAAGCCTACTTCCCAACATGCAAATCGAAATCCAAAGCAATGCCTGCTAAACTCATGAATGCAAAAAACTAGGCAACATCAATACAATAAATTTTGTAAGATTCACCAGAAAGAAAACCTTACAGTTTGTACAATACCAAACTTTAAAAAAGAAGGTAGAATGTTGATGTTTGTCTGCCCTTTTTTGTTTGAACAGTGTCTGTAAATGTGCTGATGGTGTAATTGTGCACAGAGGTATGCAATTGCATATTTTGATACACTTAAAAATGCATGGCTCCAAACAATTTATTCATGCTGTCCCAACACAAAGTGATTAAGTTAACTTAACACTTAACAAATTTATGTGGACATAAAAAATATTAGTTGTCCCAATGAAATCTTAAGAATTGTGTTGTTTCAGCTCATTTTAATGAAGTAGTTTGAACAAGTAAAAACTAAATATTTTTTTGAGTGTAGGCATGTTGGACAGCCTATCGCAATGTGTGGACAAAGCTTTGATTGGACAAACAGTTCTTGGTCCTACACCATTCACAGAATTTTAAAATCCATACAAATACATTTTGACCACTTAATTTAATGATTGCTATCAGAATGTAAAGAGACTTTCAATCAGCACAATACATTTTTTTCTGAAGACAATCACCTATTGATATTACCTTTAATATCATGTTTAATAAATCAGTTACTGTTGGCCTTTTCTACACTCAAACCCACTTAGCCATTGTCATTTGGCCTCTGGAATCAACAAGTTTTTTACATAGGTATTTACATAGTTTACATTCATTGAAAACTTTGCTATGATTGTGTGTGGAAGTCCCAGTAGATCAGCAGTTTCTGAAATACTCTCTGAAATACTGAATACAGCCTGACATGAACGCTCGTGCCACATTCAAAGTCACTTAAACCAGTGGTCCCCAACTTTTTTATCACTGCAGACCGGTCAACACTTGGTGGGGGTAGGGATGGCTGTATGTAGATTGCTAGACGACCATCAGCCATTTTCTCAGAGGATCACAAGCTGACAAAACATTGCTTGCAACTCTGATACAAGTTTCATCATTAAAGAAAATTAAAAAGCACTGCAGTGTTTGGGTGTTTTGTGATTGTCTGGGATAATTAGTCTATCAAATTATGTATATTTCACAAAAGTATGAAGCTGATCAGACAGTTCTTGTCACTTGACTCATGGTGCGCTCGTGGAATTCTGAAAAGTTGAGATGTTTTTATCTGGGTGCGCCTGGAAGGTGCATGCACATCGCGAAGATTGCATGCATCGCTCCCTATATTTGCACCTCCATTGGAAATTACAAACTTGCACATAGAAAAGACGTGATATGTGAGCAATCTCTAGCAGTTGATCTTTTTCTTGCACAGACATGTTGGACTCACCTGATTTGTTAAAAAATGGGTTGCGAATCCATTCCTTGACAGTTTGTGGGTCCTTCACTTGGCCTTTTTCCCCCATTCCAAAGATGTCTGTCTGTCCTACTCATTTTGCTGGTTAAATTTTGGCATTCAAGTGACCGAGATGTAACCGAGAGAATAGGTCATGTTTAATTGGTCATGATTACAGACCTTATTTAACAATGAAATAATTTACTTAGAAGCTTATACCGAAATAATTCCACTGGTCTGCGAACTTTCACAGTGCATTGTGTATCAATCATCGACGTGTGGATGGGTGCTACCTCAAACAGTGCAAATAGCTCTTAGGTCTTGTCTTGACCATGTATATATGCCTAAATGCACATTGATGTCATGGTTGTTTAGATATTTGCATTAAACTATCAGTTGATGTGCCTAATAAAGTGGCCAAGACAAATATAGTGTAATTTTATGAAAAACATTAAATCATTCATCAGGCACAAAAAAACTGGAGTGCATATCTCCGGATGGGACTCAGAGACGTGTGTTCCAGGATGCTTTAAACTATCCGTTCAGTCTGGCCATCTATAACAAACACTTCTATTACACTGACTGGGAGAGGTGAGTCTCTAGTGTTGTTTAATTGTGCATGTGATCTTGTTTATTTGCTTAGTGTCTCCATATTAAAAATGAGAATGTCTGTATAGAGATGGGATACTGGTAATTGACCAAAGCACAGGGAAAAGCACAGATTATCTGCCCATACAGCAGTCACACTTATACGGGATCACATTCATCCCATCACAATGTCTCTAGGTAAGTATATGAATGAGAATTTTATATAATATGTAATAGCGGTAACTCTTTACAATATTAGTACATGAATAATGATGTGTTGATATGTAAACTAAACATTACTTTATTATGAATTAATGATTAATTAATGCATGTGCTAAGTATGAACTAACCTATACAACATGAGTCACATGAGTTCATGTGTGAATAACAGCTACCTTAATTACTTGTTAGTACATGATTGTTTGTTAATTAATGTATTAATTACCACATTAGTTTAAGCTCAACTTAACCATTATGAACTCATGATATATTAATGTATAATTATATCATGACTTTACTTAGAGGGGCACATAATTTTTAACCTATTCTAAATTACTAATGAACTCCTTATGCACGTCCATCTAGTGCGTTTACACTGATTAACTATAGAAAAGTGTTCAGTCAACATCAGCATCAACAGTTTAAACACAGGAGTTCCTGAGTAGTTAATGATGATGTGCCCCTCCAAGTAAAGTCATGACATAATTGTACATTAATAGCTCATGAATAGGCCCACAGATTCACACAAATTTTTTGCCCATTATTAATTCTGTTTATTTACTTGAGTAAATGTGTGTAAATCTGAATTTATTCAGTTTTTAAATTACACATATTTCACATATTAAGGTTTTTGTTATGAGACTCCCAAAAAATTCCGCAGATTTTTACCAAAATTCTCTGCAGAAATTGCAAAAAACGTCCGCAGATTCCCTCTGGTGCTACTCATGAGTTCATGTTGGTTACATTTAGCTTAAACTTAAATGTTAATTAATACATTAATTAACAACATTTACATTAACAGGTAATTAAGGTAGCCATTATTCACACTTTTGTGAATCATGTTGTAGTTAATGTTAATTCATGATTAGCGGACGCCTTACCTCAACAATACTTCATAATAATGTTTAGTTTACATATTAATACATCAATATTCATGTACTGTTATTGTAAAGTGTTACCGTAATAACAAATATCTTTATTAATGTTTATAAAAGCAGTATTGATTTTCACACTGTCGGTTTCTGTTCTTTCACAGAGACCTGTGGATCTCTGCAGTTACAGAGACCGTAAGGATTTTTTGGAATATAAATAAATGACAACAAAACAGATAAATAATGGTTTTGTATTTTAAATTTTAGGTTAATTTATATAATTGTTTATGTGCTTTTGTCCACACTGTAAAAAATGCAGGGTTCCACAGAATTTATTCATGTTATCCCAACACAAATTGATTAAAGGTGCTGTATGTACGTTTTTGACTCTTCTAAAGCATAAAAATACCATAACATCTGTGCAGATATTTAAGAAACATCCCAAGTGAACATACTTGTTTAACTGAAAAACAATGCTGAAGTTAGATATTCTGCTTTGAAAATGAACGCTGTCTTTGTTTAGGTAAATTTAACCTGCACCTTGCCAGTTTAGCCAAATATAATTCAGCACCCCGGGTTGCCTTGTTGGAAAACAGCATATTTCATTCATTCAGAAAGACTCTGAAAGCATGCGTCCGTGACCGAAATGGACAGTATCAGACGTCGAAATGAGACAGATTCAGTTCCACATGAGGTTATTAATTAGCAAATGATATTAATATTACGAACGTAAACATTAGATGGGCAGGTTACATTGTAATCTCGTGTTTTAACAACACGCAAACAGCACTTTAGCTGTTTACACCAGACGAAACACGTCAGAAATGTAAATACATCCATTCAGAAGCACAGAATAAGCACTCACTCATTAAACGGTAAGGTTTAGAATCCATTCAAACTCATATTGTTAGCATTTAGCACTGAATAAAGCACACGAGATTTACCTAAGGTGATCACTGTCATAGGTTTTATGTTTAGCTGTGAGAAATAGAAGCTGTTTCTAATATATCAATTCGAGGTGTTGGTTAGAACTAAAACTCCTTTCAATATGGAAAATATTCCCTCTATTGCGTGTCATTGCTTTTATTCAAAACACAGTTTAAATCACTCGCTCCTGTACTCAATCTGGCATCCCGCGTGTGCGTTTATTTTGATCCAGGAGTGCAATACCTAGTTCAACAATTGGGTGTTAAACTTACATAATGCACCTTTAATATTTATTTATTTTCTGAGCACTTGGTGTGTTTGAAGCTTTATTTTAGCTTAATTATCACTGACTGAAAAGTCCTTTATTGTAACAGTATTGTATATATCAAAAACAAACCTTGTCAGGCATAGCAACAATCAGGAGAAAAAATCTGTCCATCCATCCATCCATCCATCCATCCATCCATCCATCCATCCATCCATCCATCCATACAGTCTTGGGGATAACGCATTACAAGTAACGCGAGTTACAGTATGTGATAATATTACATTTCAAGCAACGAGTAAAGTAACCAATTACTAGGCCCACATGGAATCTGTGCAAGTGGAAATCCGCAGATTTTTAGCCCATTATTAAGTCTATTTATTTACTTGTGTAAATGTAAATTTATATTTTATCAGTTTTAAATTAATTTTAGTAATATTATTGACTAATATGAAAGTGTTCATTTGATTGATTTACAATGCAGTTTGTAAAGTAATATGTTCTGTCTTTTAGTAGATATATTATATGACAGACTTGCTTTGTTTACCAAATAAGTAGATCTAACTGAATTTAAACTAAATGAAAGTTAAAACTCATAAAACCCAAAATCATTTCACATAAATCCGCAGATTTTTTACAAAATCCTCCGCAGAAATAGCTAAAAAAAAGTCTGCAGATTCTGTCTGGCCTACCAATTACTTAAAAAAATTAAGTATTAATTTTTGAGTTACATTTTAATTTAATTAATTAGCTCATAAAAAACAAATAGCTGAATTAAAATGAACTTAGTCTCGTTGAATCCCACACTCAATGAGAGAATACAGAACACACGGAAATCAAGGTGGCAGAGTCTTGCATTTCTGCAATGGAAGTTTTACTTCTTTATAAGACAAAAAATATAAAAAGTAGTAAACAATGCTTTACACTTACATTAATCTGTGTCTTTGGCATAGCTTGTTGGTCAGGAAGTTCTCAGAAGATAAGATTATCCTACATTATTATTTTATATGTGCTTTTTGAGTTAAATGAAGGTGTAGGCTATACGCTGCATTGTTAATTGCAGAGCTTCTTTATTATAAAAAAAGAAGAAAAAATCCTGCAAGTTCTGAAAGAGATCAAGCCTCAGCCCAGTCAGAAAAAGTAATGCAAAGGTAACTCTAAAGTAACGTAACGCATTACTTATCATAAAAAGTAACTAAGTAACACAACTAGATACATTTATGGGGGTTACTCAATATTGTAATGCATTACTTTGAAAAGTAACTATCCCCAATATTGTGTGTGTGTATATATATAAATATATGGTGCAGTGGGTAGCGCTCTCACCTCACAGCAAGAAGGTCGCTGGTTCGAGCCTCGGCTGGGTCAGTTGGCATTTCTGTGTGGAGTTTGCATGTTACATGCAAGTTTGTGGGTGTTTCCCACTGATGGGTTGCAGCTGGAAGGGCATCCGCTGTGTAAAACATATGCTGGATAAGTTGGCGGTTCATTCCGCTGTGGTGGTCCCAGATTAATAAATGGGCTAAGCCAAAAAAACGAATGAATATATATTAGGCATGGGACGATAACCGTTTTCAAGGTATACCACGGTTTGGAAAAGTCAAGGTTTTCATACCGCCAACATTTTCTCTAATATCGTTCCTAAGGTATGTGTAAGATTTTTTTATTAACATTTTTTTAACAACAGCATCTCCAGCAGAAAAGATATCCAAAGATTTCATTTTAAATTGTAAATAAATCTGTGTTTTTGAAACTAATGAAGACAGCGGACGTCAATGATTTATTTTCATTATTTGGCCTGGCACGTTTACTGCTCCAAAATATTATAAATGTTTCTCAAAATAAAATATATTGTGTTCAAAGACACAGACATTTAAAAATAATATAATTTAGAGCAGTAATCACAATACCGTGAAACCGTGATATTTTTATCCAAGGTTATCATACTGTCAGAATCTTATACCGGCCCATGCCTAATATATATGTATATATGAAGAGTTCAGATGCAAAAACCTCTAAGTGCCATCTGAAGTGTTCTTGTAAAATTTGCATTTTTCTCAACCTTGCCTTTATGTTCAGTTCTTTCAAGTAAAAGGCCATGAAAATAACCTATTCTTTTCCATACAAGTGAAATTACTGAACATGCAAATAGTAGCCTGGGAAAAATGCTAATTTTACAAGAAAATCTCAGATGGCAGTTAGAGGTTTTGCATCTGAACTCTTCATATTTCTAAAAAAAAACATGTTTTAATTTCACATATTATTCAGTAAAGCACAGCTTCATGTAAATTGTTGCTTCCTAAACTTGAGTAAAAGTTTTACTGACTTTTATATTTTCTAGTCCTGGCAAGTGAGGCATACAGTATGCATTGACTTCATAATGTTTGTTTAAAGCACAAATGCCATTAATCAACTTCTATTTTCTGTCATTTTCTCCATTTCATAATAGGAGCCAACACATAACACTGAATTAATTCAAGCGAGCCGCACCCTTTACCAGGAAGATGTATTTGTTTATCCTTTGTACTGCTGAACCCTGAAGTGAAATGAGTTACATAAACCCTCTCTGCTGTAAAACGCTCGATTATAGTACAGTAGAGCACTGTGCAACTCTCCCATCTAGACAACGTCATATACAGTGTGTGCGAGAAAGATCAAAAAGACCATTCACTTTAAAAATCTTGTCACAGTGTGTGTGTGTTCGGGCATATTTTACAAGGTTGCAGATGACTAGACATGACGAGAAAATGCTTATGGGAATATTCCAATGATAAAGAGGGTTGCTAAAAGGTCTAAGATAATTGTTTACAAAAGATGGATGACTTAAATTTTCAGCTTTTTTTTTTTTTTGTTTGTTAAAGCAATATTAATCATGTTGTAAGGACCAAATGTCCCACAATAGGATTCGTTTTTGACCTTGTGGGGACATTTATGAAAAAACAACAACTTAGAAATCACAAAAAAGGAAGAATTTTGAAAATGTAAAACTGTATTTTGTTTCCTGTGAGGGTTGGGGAGGGGAAAATAACAGAATATACAGTGTGCACAGTTTAAAAAATCATTATGTCTATTAGAGGTCCCCATAAACCATGAAAATATATGAGTGTGTAAAATAACTAAGACATGTTGAATGAGCTTGCAGATGCAACCTTGGACAGGGAGCAAAGAGCATTGTGGGATTTTTTTCCTATTGCTGAAAGTTGCTCAGATGATTTAAACAGCACAAATGGCTGAACACGTTTTGCATTGGGGAAGGGAATATTATTAAACCTTTCAGTAGCAGATTGGGAAGTCAGTTCATTATTTTTGCAACTCATGTTGGTGATGATTCTTGTATGTCTTGCTGTGCAGTGGTCAACTCTGGTCTCAGAAAGTCCTGCAGAGATTTGATCCAACCTTGTCCTTTGTGTTTCAGTAACCCTTGATTAGCTTGTTGAGGTATGTTTGATCAGGCATACAGCAAAACTCTACAGAACTGTTGCTTCCCAGGACTAGAGTTGGCCACCCCTGCTTTACTGATTTACAATCCAGTCATCACAATCCTGTTGGCTTCGCTCTCGCTTCAAAGCAAGAAGATACCCAGTCAAGCCCCTGGGTTGTCTTAGATTTCCATTGGAGTGCTCTGGTTGCCCTCACAATCCAAAGACATCCATCATAGGTGAATTACAGGCTGGTGTCAAGTTCTGCTTCTGGAGGGCCAACATCCTGCAGATTTTAACCCCAGCTCTGAAAACCTTGATTAGCTGGTTGAGTTGTCTTTAATTAGGGTCAGAGCTAAACTCCTGGTCCTGAGGAGCAGGTATGTACACCCCTGTAGTACATTGTTTTAAGTCACTGTCTTAATTACTGTATGTGATGGACTGGCAAGGGTGTTTCCAGCTTAGGATAGATTAACTATGATAGGACAATGATATGGGGCTCTAGAAATGGCCTACATAGGAGAAATGAAGACCAGTGGTGTAGTCCTAAAAAAAAAAAAAGTGGTGTACTATTACCCACCCAACACAAATTTTAAAAGTAAAAAAAAAAAGAAAAAGTTACCTGTAACTATTGAAAGAAAAAACTAATACTAAGGAAGTTAATGGTTACAGGTGTCCAGCTTTCTTCAAAATATCTTCTTTTGTGTTAAACAAAATTTAAAAAACGGCAAACCGGTTCAGAACAAGTAAAGGTTGAGTAAAGGATGACAATTTTAGTTTTTTTGAATGAACTATCCATTAAAAAAGGAAAAATATTTAAACAAATTGGTTTATTTTAAAGCGAGATGCTAATAGCCTAATCCTATTCAATGATTTATGCTTAGCTAATATATATATATATATATATATTTATCAGGAAAATAAAAAGTTTTTTTCTTCAAAAACTCAAATACTAGCCTATACTCAAGTGTTTTTTCCATGTTTTAAATAGAACTACCACTTTTTTCAAAATGGCATAAATATAAACATGTTAAAAAATGTACAGGCTCATTTACATATTCCACTATAATAATATGAGTCATAATAGTAAATAATTTTTAACAAAGATACAACACAATATTTCACTCTGATCTCACTCTGATATGCAGTTAAAATGAGGACATCCACTGAGTGGTTCTGTCACTGTTTAATCCTGTGCATGAATGTATGATATATAATGCCACATGCACTCTAATGTGTTTTATAATCATAGTTAATTAATAATAAATGTTCGTTAAGAGTTGCATTTTTGTTGGAGGAACAGCTGTGATGATGAGGGTAGCGCCGAGGAAACAGTAGATGGGGAAACCCGATTGGTACATGTGATACAAGTGTTCCTATAGCAAAGAACTGCAAATATGCAGATATTATAACAATCTATAGATAAACACACCTTCTGCTCTCACTCTGCAAAGCTGTGGTTTGCTGATTAAATGAAAAACGAGTTGAAAACGGAGGAGCGGAAGTCTGCCGTCGTTTTTATATCACATTTAAAGGGGACTGAGGTGATCATTTAGTAGTGGACAGTTCATGAGGAAATCGCAAAACATTTAGAGGCACTGAATAGAAATATAGGGGGCTAAAGCGATGCCCATGCTTTTTAAACATAATTTTACCTCAGTGTTTCAGCGAG
>CAIGQZ010027068.1:5786299-5796321 GCA_903798205.1 Danio tinwini | reverse complement strand
AATAGTGTTGTGAGAAATGCACCAAAGTGACTGAGAAAAACTGTAAATAAATACTGTTTTTTAATCCAGCTAAATTAAAAGAAATTAGGCTTTCTACAAGGAAAAAATAGAGTAAATACTGTGAACACTTGGGAAATAATTATAATACATAATATATGACATAACCTTTTTTAAACATGATAATGGGTAACTTATTTTAAAATAAGGTCAATTAGATAAGAATAGTTATTTCATTAACTTTATTACTTATTAATCATCTATTAAAATAATAAACATACAGCTCAGTTAATACCAATAAACACAATTATTACTAAAATTAAATGTTCAATTTGTTAATGCTGAAATTAATGTTAACCAGGATTGCCTTAGAAGCACTTACAGGGTAACTAATGCTAACAAATGAGCACTGACTGTAGAGTGTTACCAACTGCACTAAATCAGTGTACTAAAATGATTTCTAAAGGATCATGTGACACTAAAGACTAGAGTGACGACTAATAAACATTCAGTTTGGCCTCCACATGAATTGTGTGTTTTATCTCTTACACACACAAAGGGAAATGGCATTTGTGGTATTACTAATGTCCATTTTGCTTACTAAAGACGAGTCAGAAATACTGTTATTCTTTGTTTCTTAATATATTTTTTTAAACTAGATGAAATTTTACTTTGCTTTCTACATACACTCACCGGCCACTTTATTAGGTACACCTTACTAGTACTGGGTTGGACCTCTTTTTGCCTTCAGAACTGCCTTAAACCTTCGTGTCATAGATTCAACAAGGTACAGGAAATATTCCTCAGAGATTTTGGTCCATATTGACATGATAGCATCACGCAGTTGCTGCAGATTTGTCGACTGCACATCCATGATGCGAATCTTCCACGCCATCACATCCCCACTTAGCAAACGCACTTGGCCCAAATGTGGCCTCATTATGGCACTGCTGGTGTGTTGACGGCACCAGCATGCATAATGTCAGCTGAATGTGGGCCATGCATGGCAATGATAGCACTGCATGCATGACGGCAAACTACATTTGGGCCAGTTGTGGATAAGAGGTGTGTGGCCCAGATCAGTGTAGCAATTGTTCACATTGTTTAAGTAACATTAGGCTGGGTTATGGCTCAGTTTTTCTGGTTTCTGGTTAAAGGGTGGTGTTGATATGATTAACTTACTGTATAGCTGAAAATCGCTACCAATAATAAACTTGTTTTGGCCCAGTTCAGGGCCAGTTAAGGGTAATAAATTGGCTGAGATTCGGCTGGTTATGGCCCATGTGTGGCCCTTGTCTTTAATACAATTATGGGCCACTTCAGGACCGTCATTCTTTGCGGTACTTGGGCCAAGGGAAAAGTTATTAAGTGGCCCGGAGCTGGGCCAGAAAACATTTGCTATATGGGTCCAAAAGGAGCTCTAATGCAGGGGATCGCAAAGTAACAATGTCAGTGACTCGCGACCCCCATTTTTTCCTCAAAGGTGGTTATAAATATGCAAACGGTGCACACACAACTATAGGCATATATAAACATGAGCATATTGATAACACAAAAATGCAACAGTCTAATAACCATTGAATTTTTAAACGTTATTTATTATTTAATTTAATCTCAAATATCTTATATTTAATGTATTAGAGTGCCATAAAGGTTATCATCAAATTAAATCTGGCCCGTAAAATCAATCTGTTGCAGCTAACGCTATTGCTGTATGGTTAATCTAAACACAGGGGTCATAATCCAAAAGAAAATAATCTAAAAGAAAAAAATTAAAGGCTGATAGATTTTTTATTTGTATGTTGATGTTGTTGTGTCTTTAACTATCTATCTTCTGTGGGTTATGAATAAACTATGGTAATTTTAGTAGTTTAATAAAATATTTGAGTTTTGTAAATCACCAAGCGACCCCTCGTCATTGTCCCGTGACCCCCCAGTGGGTCCCGACCCCCACTTTGTGAACCACTGCTGTATTGGATTGAGATCTGGTGACTCTGGAGGCCATTTGAGTACAGTGAACTCATTGTCATGTTCAAGAAATTAGTCTAAGATGATTCAGGCTTTATGACATGGCGTGTTATCCTGCTGGAAGTAGCCATCAGAAGATGTGTCCACTGGAGTCATAAAGGGATGGACATGGTCAGCAACAATACTCAGACTGACAGGCTGTGGTGTTGACGTGATGATGTGTGCCAAGAAAATATCCCCCACACCATTACACCACCACCAGCCTAAACCATTGAAACAAGGCAGGATAGATCCATGCTTTCATGTTGTTGACGCCAAATTCTGACTCTACCATCTGAACGTCGCAGCAGAAATTGAGACTCATCAGACTAGGCAACGTTTTTCCAATCTTCTATTGTCCAATTTTGGTGAGCCTGTGCAAATTGTAGCCTCAGTTTCCTGTTCTTAACTGACAGGAGTGACACCAGGTGTGGTTTTCTGCTGTTGTAGCTCATCTGCCTCAAGGTTGGACGTGCTGTGCGTTTAGAGATGCTCTTCTGCATACCTTGGTTGTAAGTACTTATTTGAGTTACTGTTGCCTTTCTATCAGCTCGAACCACTCTGGCCATTCTCCTCTAACCTCTGGCATCAACAAGGCATTTGTGCCCACAGAACTGCCTCTCACTAAATATTTTCTCTTTTTTCAGATCATTCTCTGTAAACCCTAAAGATGGTTGTGCATGAAAATCCCAGTAGATCAGCAGTTTCTGAAATACTTAGACCAGCATGTCTGGCACCAACAACCATGCCACGTTCAAAGTCGCTTAAATCGCATTTCTTCCCCATTCTGATGCTCGGTTTAAACTGCAGCAGATCGTCTTGACCATGTCTACGTGTCTAAACACATTGAGCTGCTGCCAAGAAATTGCCGTAATTAGGCAGCTGGACAGATGTACCTAATAAATTGGCCGGTGAGTGTATTTAAAGAAGTCAGATTCCAACAAAAGCCATGTTATTATTTTAGAATCAGAAAATCTGAAAGGTTTACTTTTCCCTTTAAAAATCATATGCCAAAGCATTACAGCAGTCTAGCATTTAAAATACAGTACTTGTAGAGGTTATTCAGTCAAGAACAAACAGCGTCCATTCACACGGGGACTGTGGGTCACTGGGCCTTTAAGAACAGACGAGAGGAATGAGGCCAAAGTCGCAAAGTTGAGCAACACCTGCTCCATAGACTTTGTAATTCCTCTATCAGCTCTTTTTTTTGTTCCTCTGAGTGTTTCAGAGGCCAATGAGTAAACAAAGAAGAGTTCATAATGTCAGAAGACTGAAATGATTCTCACTAATGCGGGCACAGAAGGGGCATTTCGGGGAGCTTTGAGCTCGGGGAACAAACTGTTGCTGGTTTAACCTCAAGACTGTGCAATAACTAAATGAGCCTTGCAAAGCTGAACAAAACAAAGGGCTCTGAACAGAACTGTTTCACGTCACAAGTATCCAGATTTATCAGTTCAAAAGCATACACCTCCACAAAAGAGAGGGAGAAAACGAAAAGGAATCAAGGCTAATTTAAATCTACTGATATCGTCAAAGCGTTCAGCGGCGCTATCTTTTCTCACAAAGAATAATAAAGCTCTGGGCCATGTATGTGCCTGTCCTTTACTCTTTTTGTGTGGCAGGTTAGTATTGGAACGTTGGCCCTGTTTCTCTCCTGCATAAACGTTTAAAGGGAGCAAAACTATTGATCGCTACACAACATTATATCTTTATTATTGTAATGATCAGACCACTTCTTTATATCATATGCTAGGGATAAAGTACATCCAGGAGGTTGTTATCGCAGAATAAAGCCAGACAGGCTTATCAGCAGCCTAACACAAAGCGGAGATTAGTTGTATAATACTTACTCGCTTTCCTCCAGTGGAATGAACCGCCTCATGTTTTATGATGCCCTACCAAAAAACCCAGCACTGAGAGTACACTTACTTGTGAACCACCAGTGCTGGGAAACACCCACACGCATCTCATTCTCACATACAGTACAATACAGCCAATTTAGTTTATCCAATTCACCTAACCCAAGCCTGGACTCAAACCAGTGACCTTCTTGCTATCAGGCGACAGTGCCAACTACTGAGCCATGGTTCCACCTGTTGTTTAAAAGCTGATTTATACTTCTGCATCAAGCGCATGCGTATGCTCCGGCGCAGCCTATGTGTAGATGCATAGCCCTCGCCATGGCCGACGCTGACGCGCACCTCTGAAAAAATGTAACTACACGTCGCAATGACGCATAGCGCAAGCTTTGTGATTGGTTGGCTCGGTATCACTAACGAGTGTGGGTGGGACTGAGAGCCGCGCGAGCCTGATGGAGCGAGTTTTTACAAGTGTCAAGTCCTGGAGTGAGGTCCAGAACGAGACTGTTTTTTTGTGTTTACCTTATGATTAAAGTTGTTGCATGTCCGCCGGTTCCCGCCTTTGAATGAGCGAGTTTGAGTAACTTGTACATTAAGGTAGCGTTCAGAAAAAAGAAAACACCAGCGAAAAAACTCAACACAGAGGAACATAAAAACCTCACTGCCAACTAGCATTTGGAAGTGTTATTTCAGAGCAACAGAAACTGCGCAGAAGTATAAATGCACGGCAACGCGCAAGCCATGAGCCATGGGTTACACCGATCACTTGACGCAGAAGTGTAAACCAAGCTTTTATTTTGCAAGGACTTAGGCTTTTATTTTGCAAAAACAACCGCCTTGATGTACTTTATCCCACTTATTACATGGCTACTTGCCAGAAATTAGACACATAATTTATAAACTATTTAATTAGATGCAAAGATAAAAGTGGTAAGAAACAAAAAAATGTGGAGCGTGGAATGTGGAGTGGAGCTGATGAACCATACACTAACCTGTTTATTATTCCAACACAAGATGGCTCCAAACAGACAAAAATGCAAAGCAGACAGTAACGAAAATGGCTGAGTGGAGCTGATGGACTATACACTAACCTGTGTATTATTCTGTCACAAGATGGCTCCAAACTGTCAAAAATGCAAAGCTGACAGAAACGAAAACGGCTGAGTGGAGCATACACTAAGCTGCATACACTAAGCTGCAAGACAATAGAATATACAAGACATGTCACTCGTATACTTTTAAATGGGGAAAAGTGTAACTGTCAGTATGGCGAATGAAGCCCCGCCTTTTAGTACAGGAACCAATCAGTGATTGCTGTATGGCAAATAAAGCCCGACATCTAGTACAGGAGCCAACCAGCAATTGCTAAAGAATGACAATTCTCCAAAGAAGGGGCTCGGACACGACGTGAGTTTCTGCAGATTTTGTGTGACACGAAGATTTAGAAATGAAACTAAATAGTTGTTGTTTATTTTATTGATTATTCATAATATGAAATGTAATTGTAAGCTTGGCAAGTAGTTTTGGAGAATTTGATGTTTCCCCATTCAAACAGAATGCCCGAGCATACTGCCCGAGAGTCATTTCAAAGATGGCCGTCAAGTGAAATGACTTGCTTTTAAAGGAACTTTAGTATTATTCAGTCACAAGGTGTGCATTCTCATAATAACGTCACGTAATCATCATGTGTTTGGTCAGTAGTTTGAACCTAGGTGGTCTTAAGAATGCATATGACTTGACCTCAGTTTACACGTTACTTTTTGTAATCTATTAGTGACTCAAACACACCAATAACTATAAAATGAAATGTACTGGACCAGATTACAACATGGATTTCAGTGCCCTAGGTGTCAATTGGCATCAGTTTTAAGTGCTTCGCGTGGTCGAATAGGCCTCGCTGTGGCTGACGCTGACCTCTCAAAAAATTTAACTGCACGTCGCAATGACACGTAGCGCAAGCTCTGTGATTGGTTGGCTTGGTAGCTGTGACGAGTGTGGGCAATGCTGAGAGCTGTGAGCCCGATGAAGTGAGTGTTTACAAGAGTCCCATAAAGGAGCTCCAGATGAAGGAGCTCCACTTTTGTTTTGTGTTTACCTTACGATTAAAGTTGCTGCACGTCCACCTGTTCCCGTTTCTGAATGAGCGAGTTTTAGCTACTTTTAGCGTTCAGAAAAAAACTAAATACCCGTGAAGAAACTCGACACAGAGCAACATAAAAACCTACTGCCAGCTAGCAACACAAAAAGCGTGCAGAAGTATTGCATGGCTTGCGCCGTGGGTCACGCCGATCACTCGAAGCAGAAGTATAAACCAGCCTTTAGTTTGGCACAAGATGTCAGCACTGAACTGGCCTATTGCTGGTTTCACGGTTGAAAAGAAATAGATAGATAACAAACAAAAAGATTAGAATAGCAAAAGCCATAGACTCAATATATTCACAAGTGTGAAGAGAATAATGGATATCAGAAACATTCTTTTATCGAACATATACATTTTTATTGATCACTTTTACGAAAAAGTGCAAACTACTGCAAGTTATTGCATGACTGTGACACAACTATTATGTAAAAATGTCATCTTTATAGAGAAGTACATTATGTATGCCATATGTATCTCATGGTAGTTCAGGGCATGCAGTAGTTAGAAGCATATTTCTGCAAAAGTATTGATGACATTGGACTACTTTGCTGATATTAGTATTGCAACTGTCATTATTGAAGTTGGGATTGGTAATAGGGTTGGGCCGATAGCAACTTCACAATGCTGAACCAGCATTGCGATCCATCGTCCTGTCCCACATTTATATTAATATATAACTTATTATTTGCATGTCATTTTAATAGCAATAACGTCTTTTCATGAGCTGTGTTAAAGTTTACATATAGCTGCCGCTTGCACGGCTGACAGCATCGTAAGGATTAAATGAAGGATTATACAGTACCACTTGTGCTTAAAATGTGTAGATTCAGTGGCGAACGCGGTTACCTGCAAACCCCGTCCCACAGGTTTTACAGTGAATGGCTTTAGTTATTTTCATAGCGGACTTGAAGCCACTGGAAGTCTTTTATCCACTCTTGGAAAAGTGTAAATGGTGGATTAACATTCAGCACATGATCACTAATAAGATGTGTCATTATTAGTAACTTTAGGTGGTTTCTAAAACTAAATCTGTCAGCGTTATTTTCATTCTCTCATCTTCAGCGCTTCACAATTTCACTCCTGTCATCTGAAGGCAGAAGGCATTGACTGAGTGAATGACAGCTGATATTAACCAATCCATTTTCGTTCAGCTCTAGAGCAGTGCACCAATAAGAAGAGCACAAAGGCGGGACAAGCATTGCAGGCTTTTTTTACTTCAGCAAGTTCACATAACAACTGTTTAAATCTGTTCCTGAGCGCTGCGTTTGGCGTTTTAGGTGCAAAAATGCATTCTGCATAAATGTCTTGTAAATCCGCATGGTGAGGATTTTGCAGTGAAAACAGGTCGCACGGAAGCATTCGTACAAATGCTTCCAATTATATTTTTAGGTCGCATAAAATTGCGGGCGCATATGCGACCAAAACGGTCAAGCCCTAGTATCTTTACTTGTTATTATTTCCTCATAATAATAATAAAATAAGGAAGTTATCATCAATCACAATACAAATTACAGTGAACTCCAAACCAACTCTCGTCTCCTCCACCAGCTGTGGGAAAAGCCATTATAACGACACAGATCACTCTGCCTATTCATGAGTCCCGCAGAAAAAAAGTGATTGAGGTGGTCATTTGTGTGTAACTTTGTCTATTTATGGTTTGGTTATGGGTAAAGCAAAGACCATGTGGGTCAGGTAGTGAAAACGGTAGGCTACAATTAATTAATTTGTTATGAATTAATTAATATTTAACAACAACCACTCCCACCCCGCCTACGACGACGATGTCATCGTCCATCGCGATGTTTCAAATTAGACATCTTACGATGCCAAACTGGTCAACATTGCCCCAATTGGTAACTTAGATTTTGTTAAAAATGTAGGTAACCCTTTATTTTTAGGGTTGAATAAAATAAACCTTTATTTTAATGCCTTTTAGCTCAATAAATGCCCAATTTGCTGCTTATTAATAGCTAACAAGTTAGTAGTTGGATTTAGGTATTGAGTAGGATTAGGGATGTAAAATAGGATAATGCAGAATATGTACTAATAAACAGCCAATATCTAGCCACTAGTTAATAGTGAGAATTGGTACTTAAGTGTTACCAAAAATGTGATTCGAATTTGCTAATATTTTTATATTTATGTTCACTTTTATGCATTGTTCAAGTATCAATTTGGCAGCGGTAGCATAAAAAAAAACCCAAACGATACTCAACTGTTCTTATGACCGGATAAACAAACAAACAAAAAAAAAACATATCTGATGATGTAAAGGATCAAGCTGACCGTGTACTTAACAACTGTGCCCCAATCTCGTGATCCTCTGCTCTTATTTTTACATCTCACTCTGTGGTGTGCAGGAAAGTAAAGGAGTTTCTTTGGAAGGAAGGAGGCTTTTCCTCCCCTCGGCACAGACACAGGCAGCGATATCGCCACAGGTCGAGCATTAAAACGATCTGTCAAAACATGTCAACTCGCAGCCTATCAGCCTGCGTATGTGGGGGGAAGGGAGGAGAGATAGACTGAAAGAGGATGAAAGAGAAAGATAGACTGAGAAAACACCTACTCAGCACTGCAGGTTGAGTAAAGTCACAAGCGACTTTATCTGCAGGAGGAGAGTTAAAGACGTCATCAACGCTCGCACCGTCAGCACAACCTGCTAATAAAATGAAAACAGTTAGAGATTTGCGATTTATTAGTGTTAAAAGAGTATAAAAAGCAGAACTTACTCCATAAATATAAAGTTGACAGACAATAAGTGTCAATGTGCACATATACAGGCAAAAGCAAAACAAGCAGAAAAAGGAGGAACCACCCAAAATAACACCATTGTTCATTTAATCAGACTAACTTCCCTTTAAGGCAGAGGAACCATGGGAACAGGAGTCATGGGAATTGAAGCCATGGCAACGGCCAGTCAGGGTCAAGAAGCGTTTGTCCAGGACTGCTGTCTTATCACACAACCAGAGAGAGAGAGAGAAAAAATAGGTCTGTCAATCAATAGCTGACTGATGGTGCAGTTTTCTAACTAGATGAAAACTAGAGGTAATGTTCGACCGAGCAGAAGCTTGACCGTCAACCTGTAGAGTTCGTCTTGTGTCTTTGCGCTCTTTGCTGGCATAAAGGACAAGCTGCTGATCCACCACATGTTCCAGCAATGTTTAACCATGGCTTGTCCTTGAAAGAAACACAACTGTAGCATTTAATTTTCTGCGCTGAATATTACGTTCGAGAATGTTCTGTCATCAGATGACCATCGAAATAACCTTGATGGTCGAATGGATCTCCGCACTTGGTTATCTTCAGATAAAGGACGGCATTGAGCGTTTAGCTGACATCCAAAACATTAGCCCTTTGACAATTGTTTACTGGCCTTAAATGTAAGGCAATAACAGCCAAAGGGGTTTTTCAGTATGTAGAAGGAGTGGCCTGAGGAAGGTTGAAGATGAACCCAGTCCTCACTCTGATTGGCTGAAGCCCTGGATCTGTTCCTCCGTTTGAAAAGCTTTCTGGGTTCTTGTTCTCTGGAAAACATAAAGGCATAAAACTGATTAGTCTGCAGATAAAAACGAATGAAATAATACGTTTATTATATTATATTATATTATATTGCGACGCAGTGCACAGTAGGTAGTGCTGTCGCCTCACAGCAAGAAGGTCGCTGGTTCGAGCCTCGGCTGGGTCAGTTGGCGTTTCTGTGTGGAGTTTGCATGTTCTCCCTGCGTTCGCGTGGGTTTCCTCCGGGTGCTCCAGTTTCCCCCACAGTCCAAAGACATGCGGTACAGGTAAATTGGGTAGGCTAAATTGTCCGTAGTGTATGTGTGTGAATGGGTGTGTATGGATGTTTCCCAAAGATGGGTTGCAGCTGGAAGGGCATCCGCTGCGTAAAACATGTGCTGGATAAGTTGGCGGTTCATTCCGCTGTGGCGACCCCGGATTAATAAAGGGACTAAGCTGAAGAGAAAATGAATGATATTATATTATATTATATTATATTATATTATATTATATTATATTAT
>CAIGQZ010027068.1:5770901-5783299 GCA_903798205.1 Danio tinwini | reverse complement strand
CGCTTTTTTAGTCTGCTTTTGGTTCACACTTGAGTGCAGTTGCTACATTCACACCTGCCCAAATAAACCACACCAAGAGAGAAAATGAACTCTAGTGCGATTAACTAAATAAGGCAGGTGTAAAAACACCCTAAAATGAAGAAGAAAAAAAAAAAACTTGATTTCTAAAATACATCATTGTCGTGTAAACATACCCTTAGGAAACAACCTAATGAATATAACTTTTATGGTTGATTTGAAAGAAGATTTGGTAACACTTCATAATAACTACACAATATGAACCATTTATTAAGCAGCAAATAGTGAATTCATTATCTGTTAAGCATTAACTCTACATTAATAAGCGTTAGTAAGCAGTTTATAACTGCAGCTACAAATGCTCTATTCTTGATTTATAACCACATTTATAATGTGCTTAATAACTGTACTTTTGTTAATGATTTATTTTTCATTACTAAATTAAGTATTACATTATTAACAAACCATTTGTATTTAAGAGTAGTAGGTGGTTTTTAAGATAATTCAAAATGAGTAAGTAAATGATTAATAAACTTTTGAAATCAACGTTTATATATCTTATTATTCAGGCATATAGTAATGATTACTCTGTATGTTAATAAATGCTTTATTTACTCAACTTCATGCAGTTTTGTGACCTAATCTAAAGTGAGGACTATTTATGCTTTATAAATCCTTTATAAATGACATATAAAGGCTCAGTATCAAATGAACAATAATCTTTCCAATCAAAAATTTCGATAAAGTTTAAACATCGCTGAATAACAGGAGTGTCAAAATACGACATAAAACTGGATAAAACACCAACAATTATAATAATTTAACAATATAATACGATGAAATGTTTAAACTGTACAGTAATTTTATTTTAGATAAGGTTGCAAAGATTTTTTTTATTTGAAGTACAGTTTAATGTGTATATCTTCAAACGAATATAAATTAATATTGTCATTTATGTTCTTTTTTCCTGTTTAGAATTTAACTGAGCCTTATATTGTCATTTATAAGGGATTTATAAAGCATAAATAGTCCTCACTTTAGATTATGTCACAAAACTGCATGAAGTTGAGTTAATAAAGCATTTATTCACATACAAATTAACTATTAGTATATGCCTAAATAATAATAATTATAAATGTTAATTTTTAATAGTTTATTAATCACTAAAATAATTACTAACTCATTCTGAATGATCTTAAAAACAACCAACAATGCTTAAATAACTGGTTTGTTAATAATACAATACTGAATTTAGTAATAAAAAATAAATCATTAGCAAAGTATAAAAGTACAGTTATTAAGCACATTATAAATATGGTTATAAATCAAGAATACAGCATTTGTAGCTGCAGTTATAAACTGCTTACTAACGCTTATTAATGTAGAGTTAATGCTTAACAGATAATAAATTCACTATTTGCTAATGCTTAATAAATGGTTCATAGTGTGTAGTTATTATAAAGTGTTACCAAAGATTTTTAAGAAAGTAAAATGGAAACCATGAATTTTGTATAAATACACTAATAAGATAAATACCTAGTATATTTGTTTTAATATCAAAAATGCAAAGCAATATGCAACATTTTGCAACTGATCTCTAACTGTTCTTTACCAAACTCTGTATCAATACAAGTTTAATAAAAAATATTTATTATTATTTATTATAATTTATTTATTATTAAAATGAAGCCAAATAAATCTGAGCTTGGTGAAAACAACTGTTCCAATTTTTCATTAGAAAGTATTTTGGTGAAGTACAAGTAAAAAAACAAAACAAAACAACAACAACAAAAACAAAAACATGTAATGCTTGGGTTTCTCAGTATGGTTAGCTAACTGCGATCAGGGCAGGAAAACCATGATGGTGAAAGGGTTTTAGTGATGTGGTGACACAATTGGCCAGATAAATTCTAATCCTGGCTTTGAAGTACAATAATGGACAAAGAAACTACAGCTATAACAACGAGTCTAGAACAGAACAAACCAGAACCCTTGAGAAATCATAATCAATATAACTGTTCGGAATTAAGGCAACAGAACAAACAGTTCCACAAAGGTCATTAGCTAGAGACATTTCAAGCCATCAAAATAGAAAGCAAAATTTCTGCAAATAGTCTTGCAGAGTGTCTTAAACCAGTGTGTCTCAACTGGTGGTCACAATGTGTTTTTGTGAGGCATGACTTTGATTTTGAAAGACTGTGTGAAAGCGGTTGACGCTTCTGTCAGATGCGGTTTACTTTATGTGCGTGAGAAAAACACCATCTCATAAAGACTGCTTCAGATGGGATGTGGCAGTTGCTAGGGTTTAGTTTAGTAGTCCTCAACCACTTTGTCGCAGACCGGTACCGGTCTGTGGATCAATTGTTACCGGGCCGCACAAGAAATCATTAATTATTTCCGTTTTATTTATCCGAGTCTGAAAGATCCTTTATTTTGATTTTTTTTATATGACTGTATTCTCTCACGTCTCAGTCACTTGAGCGCCAGAATTTAACCCACAAGCAGCAAAATGGGTAAAGAACAGACATCTTTGGAAAGTTTCTTTGCTAAGGGGAAAAGGCCATGTGAAGGACCCGCAAACTGCCAAGGAATAGATCCACAACACATTTCAACCCAACATCAACAAATCAGGTGAATCCAGCATGTCTGTGCAAGAAGACCAACTGCTGGAGACCGAACAGCAGCATTTTAGGGGCCGTTCATATATCGCTTCTTTTCTATTGTTTACGCAAGTTCATTATTTCCAGTGCACATGCACGGCCTGTGCGTCACGGACCTCCACTGACTGCGCACGCACCTCACCAAACGGAAGAGGCTTTTATACTTGATACATTCATGTTGGCTTGACGCGTTCACGCCTTCCAGAAGCACGCAGTTAAATGAATGCCACAAGCGCACCGCGAGTCGCGTACAAGGAAGAGACGGATCAGCTTCAGCTTGTATGGAATATATACATTTCGGTAGACTAATTATCTTAGACAAACACAACACCCAAACACTGCAGTGCTTTGTGATTTTTCTACTACTAGTAATTTTTCTACAATAATGTTGATGGTCGCCTAGCAACCTACAGACCAACACCTAGACCAAAGAACTTAGAATGACCAAGAGGCGACACTCAATAGAACGTTTCATTGCAACAGCAGCGCCCAGCAACAGTCCCGGAAGCGATCGGCTGCCCATTAGATTTTATTGCTGTCGCGATGGCAAGCAGCTGCTTTATTTTTTATTTAAAAAGATGAGATACAACCTGAAAGACGACAATACAACACTTACTATCACAATCAAAAGCACTTTTAATAGTTTATTTTACAGACTTATAATATGCTGGAGTATTGGAGTTTTCATTCCAAAATGGCCGCCGCGCCATCTAGTGGCTGTTTCCCAAATCGCACTAGAGTGTCGCCTTTTGGTGATTCTATGCTCTTTGGCCAACCAGTTGATCTTTCCAAAATTGACCAATCGGGAGGATAAGGCAAGCTTATAATTCACTTTTTAATTCACAGACGAGGAGACCAGGCGTATAGGTTTCTCAGTGCTGAAAAAGAACATGTATATTTTATGTAGCAAAAGTATTCATGGCTCATATCAATAGCTGTTATGAGAAAGATAGATGCTCTGAATGGTTCTACATTTTTGGCACATACTTTCATGCAAATTCGCTAGGTCATAAAATTCCGTCTGACTGATTTTCACATAAACTCATTTGTAACTGTTTGTGGACATGATTTTCCAACCATCAGAAATTGAGCCGTGTATGCCCGCCATAAAGAAAATATAATACGTCTCTTCATTCTAAAGAGCAAAACAAATTACCAGGTCATAATGCTCATGTTACCCAAGTCCTACAAGACCACACACAGGTCTGTCAGCCATTTTGATGGGGCCCACCCTAGATCCCTCTATGATTCTGTGCATTTACACTTAAGACAAAGAGCAGAAAAATTTGATAATGAAGAGCACATCATTGAAGCTGACCACTCTCTGAGGCCACAAATATGGTAGCCATCTCATTCCCAAGCCACCTCGTTACATAGTCTTCTTTGATTCCCTCTACAACAGCTGCACTGACCTCTACTCAGTTGCTGGGATTTAAAACAGAAAGCAGTTGAGAGAAAAAGAGTGGTGGGCGGGGGGGCAAAACCAATGCTGGCCAAAATGAAATCCCCTCTCCAAAGGATCAAAGCCGAACTTGGCAATTTAATTCCAAGAGGATATTGCCATTCCCAAAGGTTTCCCCTCGCCTCCAGTCATCTAGGTCCGTTACTCCTCTCATTAATGGCAGAGTCTTAAGCTGCAGTGTTGCAACAGGGGCTGCATTATTTCAGACCTACTTATTCCTGCCCATTATGGAAAGAAAGTCCCGTCAGTCCAACCACAATCCAATAAGGTTGAACCAAAAAATATGACTCAACACTGCTGTCATTTAAAGGTATTACATAAATGTTTTCCAACAGAACCCAACAGTGTATACTTGGGGCTACTGGCTATTATAAAGTCTCATTGTTTTAGCAGTGCCAGTACAGCTGAGGTTTAGCCTCTTAGGAATTATTAGGCCAAGTCTTAGTTCAGATGCTCCAAATTATTGTTTGCCAATTGGCATTGGAATTTTGGCAGCACAACCAGGCAATCTGAACTATAAAATGTTGTGAAGCATAACAAATTACTCTTAAGCATCGATAAAACATTTAGTAAATAATAATAAAAAAAGAACATTATGTACTATGTTGTGAGGACTAAACATTTGTCAATTAACATGCTTCATATTACTATCTGTTGCTCAATTCTATTATAAATGTACAAATAATAGATCAATTCATGACTAGATTGGGTCAATTTCTATTGTTGAATGATGTATTAAAAACACAATCTTTGCAGTAGGTCAAGATAAGCAATTATACAATGAAAAGCACTGTTTCGATTTTGCTATTTGCTAATAGTTCAGCAAGAGGGCAACATTCAAATGCAGTACAGAAATCAGAAGAGCAAAAGGCCATGAATCTGGGTATAATACATGTTGGCCATACTGTAAATTATGAGGTTTTCAAAAACTGGACAAAATTATTGAGCTAATGGGGACATGTGTTAAGACGGTGGGAAACTGAAAAAGAGATGACAGGAAAAGAAAAATAGACAGCTAATCCCTACAAGCAGCTGTTGTGTTCTGACCTACACCAGAAGCTACCGTCTGTGACCTCACTAACACCGGTGTAAAGGTTAATCATTAAAGTGCATATACACTAGCACACATCTCTTAGACACAGAGAGGTGTATGACTAACCCCATGACAACACCTGAATATCTCAGACTTGCACTATAAACTTACCTTAATTCACATCTTTTAGGACAAGAATTTGCTGCATAGAATTCAGGTACTACTTTACATGTGAAACCTCAAGAAAAAGCAAGGTTCTTTGGGTTTTATCATTGATACTTATGGTTTATAGTGTTGTTGAGGTTCCAGCCTCTAAGGAATAGGACTTATCCTTCAAATAAATCTAAGGAAAAGCCTTAAATATATATTCTTGAACATCAAATAGGTACCCATGGAAGATTAGAATAAGTTTTTTTATAATTGATGCATATATTGACCAGGAGGACACAAAGCCCAACTAAAAGAGATCAGCTTTATCAGTGGCCCATTATGGTGAGGTAAATTAATCAAACATCATCACTTCCTTTCGTTATCTCCAAGAAACTGAGGGATAAAGGGGCATTCACACAGAGAGCAAAAATAAGGTCACAAAGAAACCACACATCAGCGCTGCAGTCAAAGGCTGCTCATTCAAGCCTGAATCCGAATACAAAAGAGGATCGAGTCTGAGCTAAGATGAAAAAAATCCATGTGAAAAAAAATGATCTTGAATTCCTCGACTGGACATTGAGTCTAGTCTCAAGTACTACCACACTGCTGCCGTCATTTAAACTTCCATAAAGAGTTAGTTTCAGTTACTGACGAACACTACTGTCAAGATAATTCTATTGTGTGCTCTGGTTTAAATTCAAACTCAACCCTATTCTGGTATCTGTCTTGACTCTAAATCCAATGAGCACCAAAAGTGTTGGCACATTTTGGCAAAAGCAGCAACAGAAACCTTTCAACAAAACTAAGCAGAGTAACTAAAGAACGTAGCTACAGGGCTGCAGATCTCAACTTTAACCCTACACTAACGGCAACCCTCAGTTGAAAGTGGAGGTGTTCAAAGTTTTGCATATATTACTCTAATTCCCAGAGATTGGTTCTGTAAGAAGCTCTTGGGTAACACTCCATTCATTCTTGCAATCTTTTCTAGCTTCGACACTTTAGGCCGTACTCACACTATGCCATCCGAACCATGCCCAGGCCCGTTTCCCGGATCGTTTAAGAAGTGTGAGTGCTCTGAATCTGGCTCAGGCACGGTTCACTTGGGCGGCCCTGGCCCGGTTGGAAGAGGTGGGCCTGAGCGCGGTTCACTTGGGCTTAGGCGTGGTACGCTTACAGTTTAAGTGCAAGCGTGCCTGAGCCCGAAACTGAAAGTGAGACGTGACTTTTAAGGGACTGTTTGATATGGATTAATTAATCATTCGTACTGTTCAATGAATACAAACTGTCGTAGATTATTAAAGGCGCAAATCCCTCACTGCACATCAGCTGCACCTTCAGCAATCTTCCTATTCCTGCTGCACGAGGACTTTATGAGCGTCAAAAGTGGCTGATCTGTTCGGCGAAATATTACACTGTGTGTCAACGCATATCAAATGACTTAAACAATATAACTAAAGAAAACTCTACAGTACTGACAAGCGTGCCTTGGCACGGTTCATGGCAACTGTACATAGTGTAAGTACGGCCTTACTCTTTGTATAATTGAAAGGGAACCTCAGTTCTAGAGGTCCACTGTCCTGCAGAATTTAGCTCCAACCCTGACCAAACTCAACTCAATGTAGGCTTATATTAATCCTGAAGACCTCAAATACCTGTCCAGGCATGTTTTTGATTAGGTAGGAGCTAAACTCTGCAGGACAGTGGCCCTCCAGGATTGATGTTCCCCATGCCTGTTGTATGACCATGAGCATACTTGTTGTTCCAGCAATCCAGGGAAACCCACTCCAGCTTCTTGCAGACTAATGTCCTGAAGAATTAAGCTCCAGCCTGCCCCAACAAACTGCTTTGAAAGTTTCAAGAATCCGACAACAACTTCATTAACTAATTCAGGATTAGTTTTAGCTCTATGGGATTTGTGGCAGGACTGGAACTGGTGCTCAAAAGCTGTAGATTACAGACAACATCCTTCATATCTTCTCCTAGTTGGGGAAACTAACATACTGTTGGAGGCTGTTTCTGTAAAATTTTTATTTATTTTTTACTCAGAGTAGGTGTTGATGGTCCATGAAACAGTCCATGGAAACCATTTCAAAATCCCCTGGTTATGCTATCCAATATCAATGAGCCATTTAAAGACAATCCACATGTATTTAGAAGGGGTGCCAGTGTTAACCGAATACATATCTGTGGTGGTGGGGGTATCACGTGATGCCCAGTAGTGGTGCCACAATGAAAAGTTACATTCATATTCAGCTCATGGATTGACCGGGTCATGCCACTGACTATGAACATACAGGAAACTCAGAACTAAACATGTTCCTTCCAGACAGAGGCCACCATCACTGAAATTGCGGGCTTTTTTTCTCTCATATAACTTCATTGTATCTGTTTTGTACAGACATGAAGCGTCTGTCTGGAGAAAAATTTACATTTGCCAATTAAGGTGACAAGTCCTTAAATATTCAATGTCAACTTGGAGCAAAATTTCTTATAGTGCTTAAAAAAATTCAGCCCATAGCACAACATTCATCAACAACAGAATGTTGTACTTAAACGCAAGAATAAGAAACAAATTTTCCAAATTTCCCAGCAAGACATGAGTGGAATACCACAAACCATCCTCGCTGCCAAGAAGCGCTTCTACCAGAGAACTACTACAGTACTAAACCAATATTCACAAGTCACTCTGCAATAGCTTGGCCTTTGGCCTTGGAGTTAAGCAAACACAAATGCTGATTCAAATATATCGGATCCCTGTACACGATTCTAGAATCTTACATGTTTAGTATCTGCTTTAGAAATATTAATAAAAAGCTAAATATGATAAACCACCAGCACCAAAAGAGGAAGTGAAAGGCAATACCAAATATCTTTTACAATCCCTTTGGCTAAAAATAATTCAGAAATTCACATGTGAATACAGAGAAGTTAATAAAATACCTTGTATTGTTTGTGAGGTAATGCCTCACTGATGGCAGACATCTGAAGCATTAGATTCTGTCTAAAACTACAAACATATTATTAAACAAACTTTCAGCATAATTTTTTACATAAATCTTTCTTAGCTCACTTCTCATTAACCTCATACAAACAGACTTGCTGACAAGTTAAAAGTTGCCCTACAATTTACTCTTATCATCAGACCCTTGATTAGTTTTGCCAAAGACTATAGAGTACACAATACATGTCAGTCGTATAGTTTTGAATGGGGAAAAGTGTAACAGTCAATATAATGAATGAAGCCCTGCCTACTAGCACAGGAGCCAATCATCGATCGCTATAGACTGACGAGCTCGGACCAGACTTGTGCTTTTACGACAGTTTTGTGGTCAACAAACACACTGGAATCTCAGCGAATACTTGCTTCACAGACATAAGAAATGTATCCAAATGAAGCTTGAAATCTGTGCTTTTAAATGAACCAACGACACTTGAAAACAAACGTTTTTTGGTTTTGTAATCTGTATGAAACGAACACAAGGTACAGTTCATCCTGTCAAACGCATACCAGATGACAGCAACTACTTAAACGCCCACAAACTTGTAAACAAAGAGTCATTGTCATTTCTGAAGGAGATCTGCCATCAAGACCAAGTTGCGGATTATTTCAGAAGACCAGCGCGATCAGACGAGGCATTATTCAGAGGATGATAATGTGTAGAATGGCCATAAATGAGGTTGGTGACGTGATCTCGTTCCTTTTGAGTGCGTATGCGCATTGGCTTGGGCTACCTTAAATTATTACGATTTTGTTTGATTTGCACGTTGAGAAATTAAACTTATGAGACAGTTGTTGTTTAATTTCATTAGTGATTTCAAATATTAAATGTAATTGTAAGCTTGGCAAACAGTTTTGAAGAATTTGATGTTTCCTCATTCAGACAGAATGCCTAAACACACCGCCCAAGAGGCGTTTCAAAGATGGTCGCCGAGTGAAATGACTTGCCTTAAAGGGACTTTGGTTTTGCTAGATCATTGAATCATAAACCTCAAGAACTTTGTCCCCAAAGAGGCAACTTGTTAAGATTATGCGATTAGCTACTAATCTGTTCCAATTATGGAAGGGCTCATTTTGTTTGTGACTAGTTGATAAGACATTACAAGGCTTTAATTTGTTCTTACATTTTGTGCTTTTGAGAATGTGGCATGTGCTGTATTATCAGTATGATGGTCTACATTTTTTTATAGTGATACATGCACACACACCTTTAATAACGCATCGATGTAAGTGTTTTGGGCTATTAAATGAATGCCAATGGCATTTATTTAATCATCAAACTTTAAATGAATCAGCATGTGCCAAATAAAACTGAGAGGTGTGAGAGACATTCGTGATTAATATCAGCATGCTCACATCACCTGCAGCTATGATGTTTACTGTAACGTTTGGAAGCAGGTTTGAGTCACTTCTTGCTCATGGTGAGATAAAAAGGGCGGCCATATGGTGACAGACAGACAGATAGACAGGCAGACACAAACACACACAGCAGCGTCCAGCTCCTCTATTCTGCCATGACAGCATCTTCCATATGTGCTCCATGGAGAGTCCCAGCAGGCTGTTAAACAATCCTGTGTAAGTGAAATCCCAGACGTGCAGAATATTGGATAATATCTCTTTTCTACATTCTGCCTTCTATTAGCACTGCATGGAAATTGTGACATTTTCTCACCCTCTTCTTGTTCTAAACCTGCTTTAGGTTGTTTTTTTGTTTTTTTGAAGATATTCTGAAAAAATAGCCACTTTTATACCTACAGTACTACGGAATTCAGTACTAAAGTCAATAAATAAATAAAAAGAAAACCATAAAGGTTTGGATTCACTTAAAGGACCATGAAACCCCCCTGTCTCAGCAGGGTGTTTTCACATCGCTTGTCTGGAAAAAGTCAGGAAAGTGGGCGTGTCCAGCTTTGTTTAGGTGGGAGTGTCGGGGGAGGGAAAGAGGGAAGGATTTGCAAATATGGGAGTTTCCGTTTGGGCACGCAGACGCAGAGGAGAAAGACAGTGACTGTGTTTACATGGACATCAGTAATCAAATTATTTGCCAAATAATTAATTTGTGGACTTTAACTGCAGTTTGGCACTTTTTATTCAGGAACATTTGCTGCATGTCCCCTGTGACAAATGAGATATTGAAAGCGAGGAACTGCTTAAAGAGTGGGCTTTTAATGGTATGTTTGATACCGCACGGTGAATGGGAGAAAAAAATCCTTCGCATTTCTCGGTAACTTCAGAAAGCCGTGTGTGTGTCTAGACTATCCTGTCACAAAATGCCGGATTTCATCATTTTCAGATGAGAAAATCTCTTGGGTAAAAAAATGTTCCTTACAAACGCATTTCTGTCGCGTGTCGAAACCTGAAAACAAACAAAACCTTTGTTGGAGCACATTAATAAACGCAGTACACTAATAAATGCAACACTGTTGACCCATGTCTCCAACTTCTTGTTCTTTCACTTTTTTCAACACAGCGTGGCATCTCTGAACACTGTAACAGGTAAAACAGTCTCCGAAGCTATCATGCATATTAATGAAGTTGCGCCGCATACACGATAGAGCGCGCTGATTGGTTTGAACAAAGTCTTTCTCATGAATTGATGCCGCACACTCAGAGACGTCACAATGTACTCGCAGGTACAGACAGCCACTCTCCACACTGGATTTACACGCAAGTATCTCATGGCCGTGACGCAGCTTTAAAAAATTTTTCAAACCGGAAGAACGAATTTGCTCAAAATAACGCAAAAACAACCAATTTTCACTTTTTAGTGTAATATATGTGTCCTAATAGTGTTTATAGCAGCGTGGGACATATATATGACTGTCAACAGCTCAAAAAATGTGTTTTGTGACCCTTTAAGGGTTAGCATGTAGTAACTATCCCTTTAAACACTGCAATTAAGTACATTTTGATTAAAAACATATACAGGTATATTTAAAAAATATTTTGTAGGAATCAACCATATGTCATATTCTTTATATAGATTATAAATCAGAAATATGCTGAGAATTGGGTTTCTCGGATTATTTAGTTATTGACTTTAGTTAAAATGTTTTTTAACATTAATATTTGAGTTGAACCAATTAAACTTAGCAATTCATGTCAACAAACATCAGTTAGGCTAACTTAAACCATCAAGTTAAAAACTAGTTTAACAAAGTAATATTTTAAAGGAACACTTTTACAAATCACAGTCTTATTGTTTTTGAATCCATTCAGCTGATCTCCGAGTCTGGCATGAGCCCTTTTAGCTTCTCTTAGCATAAATTATTGAATCGGAATAGACCATTAGCAATTCATTTCAACTTATATCAATTAGGCTAACTTAAACCATCAAGTTGAAAACTAGTTTAACTTAAAATAACAATTTAAATAACACTTTTACAAATCACACAGTTGAGTTTTATCATTTTTGAATCGATTCAGCTGATCTCAGAGTCTGGCATGTGCACTTTTAGCTTAGCTTAGCATAAATTATTGAATCGGACTAGGCCATTAGCAATTCATTTCAACTTATATCAATTAGGCTAACTTAAACAATCAAGTTGAAAACAAGTTTAACTTCAAGGAACAGTTTTGCAACTCACATAGTTGAGTTGTATAATTTTTTAATCCATTCAGCTGATCTTCGGGTATGGCATGAATAATTTTAGCTTAGCTTAGCATAAATTATGGAATTGGATTAGACCATTAGCATCATGCTCAAAGGTTTCATAAATTTCCTATTTAAAGCTCCACTCGTGTGTAGTTACATGGTGTAACTTTAAAGTTGCTATTTTCTAGGTCTAATCCAATTCAACGATTTATGCTATCTAAGCTAAAAGTGCTCCTGTCAGACCAGGATTTCCGCTAATTGGCTTTAAAAATGGTAAAACTCAACTGTTTAACTGTACAGGGGGTTGTAAAAGAGCCCATTAAAAGGGGAGCATTCCTTAAAATATAAGTAAATAAAATACTCATTAAAATAAGTTAAAGTGACATAAAAGCATATGTTGTCATGACTTGTTAAAGTTTTTTTTAAAATAGTTTATAGTACGTGAAAGCTCTCATTAAGAATGAAGCTCTATGTATAACAGG
>CAIGQZ010027068.1:5753553-5770501 GCA_903798205.1 Danio tinwini | reverse complement strand
AAGCAGCACCGGTTGCTTTCGCTTTAACTATTATTTAAACAGGGTAAAGGATATTAACTTCCCATTTATGTGTAGTTAACTGGTGTTAACAGTTTTTTTTAAGAAATGTTTTGTTAAATAAAATGTATAGTATACAGTTATATTTTGCTTGTTTTGACATTATTTAAAAATTGTTTAAAAATTATTTAAAAATTATTTAAAAATCATGTGAAATAAAAACTAATTGTAATACAACACTATAAAACCATTACCTATGTGCTCATGCTCACTGAGCAAGCTCATACACAAAAGTCAAATGAATTAGGAGGCATGTGGACATTCCATAAAATCTAAATCAAGTAATTTTAGCATGTCAAAGTCATATTTATGCATATAAAAATTTATTTTCCCAACAACAAAATTGTGGCTAGTGAAAATGGCGAGTGGCTAGTAATGTTGGAAAACTACTAGCCACACTGGCTGGTGATCAAAAAAGTTAATGTCAAGCCCTGTATATATAATTTTTTATTATTATTTTTTGACAGAGTGATCTAAACCTGGTAAAGCTCCAAATAATTCCAAATTAGCATTCTTTTGGATCTATGCACATAGAAGTAGGGATCCACAATAAATATGTGTTTATACTAATATTGGCTGATAAATGTGACTTTTAAAGTAATCATCCAAAATAGCTTAATATATTAAACTACTGTTGATACATTATAAATTATTTACAATAGTTTAAGGGACTTTTATTTGTTTTACTTTTATATATACACATGTTCACAAGAACAGTGTTTATTTGAAAATATTTGTAACAAGATTGCATTCATTGTCACTTTTGACCATGACATTTACTGATAACTCAATAGAATGTTTTTTTTTTAACAAATGCTGTCTCATTACTAGAAAATGATGCACAGCAAACTGCTTGTGTCTTATTTTTAGACAAGCTCTGATGTAAGACTGCCTATGGTTTGGTTTCTTGGAAGGAACTCTGATTTAAGGCTTATTTGGAATTTTAAATGCTGACATTAACTAATCATCTCACAACTTCCCTCAGAATCACATAAAAATGTCTCACAACACGTTTGCCAGAGGAAGTTACATAACATGGAGGCATTACAGAAATTCAGAATAGAGTTGCAAGTAATGCAATAAATTATTGAGATGAGGCAGTGTTGACTGGTTCAGCACAATGTCATGATAAACATTTAAAGGTTATGGGCCAAAATATTTCTCCCAGTGCATTTTTTTTCCATTGACATTAAATGAGAAGCATTGTCTTTTTAAGAAGTTTGGTCATGTTAAAAACGTTTCGACCCCTGCATTATCTTCCATCCAGCAGTTTTTAAAACAATGTTTTGATGAAACACACACACACACACACACACACACACACACACACACACACACATATATATATATATATATATATATATATATATATTAGGGCTGTCAAACTTAGCGCGTTAACACGCGATTAATTTGAAATATTAAAAGCGTAAAAATTTTTTTTTACGCATTTAACACAGTTGCACATTTTATTTTATTTCCTGCTGTGGTTGACGTGTGTTCAGGGCCTGCGCGTTTAGAATAGTAAGCGAACCCCCCGGTCCTCGCTTTTCATCCACGACACCCGCCCACCCCCTCCCTCCCGGTCCTCACTTTCATCCGCGAATTGGTCACTTTCTATTTCACTTTCGGGTTGAGGGCGGCGTGATTACCATCCGCCTAGAGCGCCAGTTCAGCTTGCTCCAGCTCTGCATGTGTTTATGGTGCAAAGAAATATGGATAAGACCAAGGAAGCGCTTTTAGAAGGAAAGTTTCAGTATAAAACAATTAAGGTCTCTCTCTCTCTGTGTGTGTGTGTGTGTGTGTGTGTGTGTGTGTGTGTGTGTGTGTGTGTGTGTGTGTGTGTGTGTGTGTGTGTGTGTGTGTGTGTGTGTGTGTTGTCCCCCGATAATGTCAATAGACTGGACTGTCTTAGCAACTGGCTAAATGTTAAGAAGCATTAAGCAAAATTGTTTCTACTTTATCATTAATGTTCTCAACTCGCAATCAAACTTACAATTGTTTGTATTCAATACTTTATTATTATTATTATTATTATTATTTTCCAATTTCCATATTTGCAATGCGTGTATTTTAGATTTTTATTTTTGGATTTGTGATTAATCATGATTTATCATGATTAATCACAAAAAAGTGTTATTTATTAGTTAAAATTTTTAATCAATTAACAGCCCTAATGAGTTGTGTAATAACAATGAAATGACACAAGGAGAAGTACTGAACTACAGAAGTGTATTTAATACTTTATATAAAAGGCTTTTTTTTTTTTGGTGATGACAGCTTAAAGACTTCTCTCATAAGGAGAATGAAGTCACATGAATTGCTGTGATTTTTTTCACAAATTTCAACAGAGTGTAAAACTCTTGATGGTTCTATGGGCCTCGTCTATCAAATCTGATGTTTAATTTGTATTTTATATTAGATTCAAGTCAGGTGATTGGCTGGGCCATTCTACAGCTTGAATTTCTTTCTCTGAAAGCATTTGAGAGTTTCCTTGGCTGTGTTTTGGATCATTATCCTACTGGAATGTCCACTTAACTTTAATTTTCATCATCCGGATTATGTGGAGGTTGGACTAAACCAGGTAATAGTAATTTACAATGATGAAGGGCAGAGGGTTGCCGAAGAACTACTGAGAGATTTCGGCTGCTGTCTGTGCTTTCACTGCCTTTCTACACCTCCCTTTCGTCATGTGTTCAATACTTTTTCCTCAGTATCATTTCATTTTATGACGCACAACTTAATTTATAAACTAATTAGATTTGTTTTCTTTGCATATATGGATTTCTTTGGTTGCTACCAACAGCCGGGGAAAATTTCAAGTTTAGATTAGATTAGATTAGATTCAACTTTATTGTCATCACACATGTACAAGTACAAGGAAACGAAATGCAGTTTAGGTCTAACCAGGAGTGCAATAGCAGCAAGTGCAGGATACAGGTATAAGTTATAAAGTGCAGTTATAGAAAAACTATGGTGATATTTACAAATGGATGTACTATAAACATTATATACAGGTTGTGTTAGCTATGAACAGAAATTTACAATAGATGGATAAATGTACAGGTTGCTATTAATAATCAGAAGTGTGCAGATAGATACACATAATTACACGTGTATATGTACAGTGGGTGTGTACATAATTACAAATGTACATGTGCAGTGGGTATGTACAGTTCAAATAAATGAATCAGTGCAATGTAGTGCAATGACTATATGCAATTTTTAAATGTGCAACAGTTAAGTAGTGCAGTGATTATGAGGAGTATAAGGTATGAGGAGAGTGGGAGTGTATCAGGGGGGCAAAGGAGTCAGTGGGGGGCAGAGTTCAAAAGGGAGACAGCTCTGGGGAAGAAGCTGTTCCTTAGTCTACTGGTTTTTGTCCAGGGGAGCCTGAAGCGGCAGGAGAGAAAACAGTCTGTGAGCAGGGTGAGAGGAATCCTTAAGAATACTGCGTGCTTAGCGCAGACAGTGTTTCTTCTGGATGTCCTCTATGGCTGGCAGTGTGGTCCCAGTGATGCATTGGACAGTTTTCACCACCCGCTGCAGTGCCTTACGCTCCGCAACAGAGCAGCTTCCATACCAGACTGTGACACAGTTAGTCAGGATGCTTTCTATTGTGCAGTAATAGAAGTTCACCAAGATGGCTGATGACAGCTGGTTCTTCTTAAGTTGCCTTAAGAAAAATAGGCGCTGGTGAGCCTTCTTGACCAGTCTGGAGGTGTTGGTGGTCCAGGAAAGGTCCTTTGAGATGTGGGTCCCCAGGAACTTGAAGGATGAGACAGGCTCAACGGCCATCCCATTGATGTGGATGGGATCATGTGAGCCTGTTTGTCCCTTCCTGAAGTCCACAATGAGCTTGTTGGTCTTGTCAGTGTTAAGGAGCAGATTATTGTCGGTGCATCAAGTGGCCAGATGCTGCATCTCCTCCCTATAGGCAGTCTCATCATTATTGCTGATTAGACCAATCACTGTGGTGTCATCTGCAAATTTGATGATGGCGTTAAATCTGTTCACAGGCCTACAGTCGATGGTAAAAAGGGAGTAGAGGAAGGGGCTCAGCACACAGCCCTGTGGTATACCAGTGTTGAGTGTGACGGTGGTGGAGCAGATGTGGTCTGATCTAATATTCTGAGGTTTGATAGTCAGAAAGTCCATAACTCAGTTGCAGAGACACGTGTCGATATCCAGGTCTCTAAGTTTGATCATTAACTTAGAGGGAATGACAGTGTTGAATGCTGAGCTGAAGTCAACAAACAGCATTCGTGCCTAAGTGTTTTTATTGTCCAGGTGTGTGAGTACAGAGTGCAGTGCTATGGAGACTATGGAGACATCTTCACAGCGTAGGCTTCAGCCATGTTTGTGTATACATGGTCCAAAGTCTTGTTTCCCCGTGTGTGACAGAAAATGTTTTGATGGAGTTTGGGAAGCACTGTCTTTAAGTTTGAGTGATTAAAATCCCCCGCAACAATAAAAGCAGCCTCCGGGTGAGCAGTCTGTTGTTTGCTGATGGCTGCATGAAGTTCATTCATAGCAAGCTTTGCATCAGCATCGGGTGGAATGTATCCAGCGGTTATAATGGTGGAGGTAACCTCACGTGGCAGATAAAAGGGTCTGCATTTAACCATTAGAAATTCCAGGTTAACAGAGCAATGTCTCCCAACAATGACAGAGTTTGTGCACCAAGCTTTGTTAATATAAATGCATAATCCTCCGCCTCGGGTCTTACCGGAGTCATCCGCCGCTCTGTCTGCCCGGAATGTGTGATGCTCAGTTAAAGATACAGCGTTGTCTAATATCCCGCTGTTTAGCCATGTTTCTGTGAAAATCATGACATTACAGTTCCATAATCTTTTGCTGTGGTTGATGCGCAGTCGAATCTCATCCATTTTGTTCACCAGGGACCGTACATTGGCGAGGAAGATGCTGGGTAAAGAGAGCCGGTGTGGTGTTAGCTTTAGCTTAGCTCTTAGCCCACCGCGCTTCCCCCTTCTTTGTTTACGATCGCAACGCCGCCTTTGAGCACCTCCGCCCGGCCGGGCAGAGCGCTCAGCCCCAAATCAACGGTGCCATTAGAAATATGTTTTGAGAAAAACGGTGACGTGTTCAATACTTATTTTCCCCGCTGTAGATACAGAAATTATACTTTACTGTAAATCATAAATCCCCAGAAAATAAGAAATTTCAAGTTGAAGTCAGAATTATTAGCCCCCTTTGATTTATTTATTTTTTTTAATTTCCCAAATGATGTTTAACAGAGCAAGGACATTTTCACAGTATGTCTGATAATATTTTTTCTTCTGGAAAAAATCTTATTTGTTTTATTTCAGCTAGAAAATTAAAGCCTTCATATTCAAGCGTTTATTCAAGCCTTTCTGAAATAATGAGTCACACACAAATGCCCAGTACACACACACACACACACACACACATATTAGCATTTACTGACACCAATGCGGCCGTGGTGATTAAAGTGGTTAAGAATTACATAGGGATTTTACTGTCTTTATAACAAACTGTTTTAAAAACATTTTAAACATTATGTTTAATTTATGTTTAATTTATTATGTTAAATTTTAATCATGGTTCAGTGCTTTCGAAATATACTTTCGGTGGTAGCACCGAAATACATTCTTTACCCATGGCACATAAATAGTTAACTACATGTGACAAGTTCAGGTTGCTTTACTGGCATGACTTTTAGTACAGTGTCGCCAAAGCATTTTAGATATGTATAAAATATGTAATATATTATCATCAAATTAATAACATATACTGCAAATGAGAAATAAATTACAGGAAAAAAATGAATAAAACAGACAATATCCCAAAAATGGATATTTATTAATGGTTAGAATAAAAAGTGTAGATTATTTAAATAAGGCAAATGAGATGATTGACCATTTCTAATAGTGTACATATATTTTGCAGCCAGTTTAGATGTCATTTCGTTCTTTCCGAGTATTTAGTAAAGTAAAAAATTAAAATTAGATTAAATAATCTATTATTTACTTTATCTCTCTGTCTCGCGGCTGTGCGTGCTGTCAGTTGTGAAGCCAAGTGGAAAGTATTCTTTAATAAAAGAGTAATGCAAAAATGCAACAACTTTAGAAAACGAAAGCAAAAGTCGACTTCTGGACATTTTAGAAGCAGCGTCCGGAGTCACCAGATTAGCCTTTAAGAAGCCTTAAAAATGCGCATCTCTTTGGGACTCTGCAGAGCATGTGACATTGACTAAGAAAGTGCTGTTGACCGTTCTTGTGCGCACACACAATGAGCAATACGAATTTTGTAGGACGAGAGAAGATTTTCCAGTGGTTAATAAAACGGGATGTTTGGTTATACTTGGGCGGTCCGCCCAAGAAAAAACTATGAGTGCAAGCACTGCAGTTTATTTGCAAAAAAATGTACTGTGGTCATTAGTGGTGGGCCGTTATCGGTGTTAACGTGCTGCGGTAACGCAAGACTCTTATCGGGCGATAAAAAAATATCACTGTTAATCTATTCTCAAAGTTGGGTTAGGAGCTGGGTCTATTCTACGCAAGCTATGATTACTTTCATCTTGATATTTTAAATGTATACCTGGCCGAATTGCACTGTAGGTGGCAAAAACGAGTCTTCGAACCTGTGTGTATTCCTACTTTAACTGCAGTTTCACATTCACTCATGAACATTTCATTCATGACCCTGTGACAAACTGGGGTGTTAGACACAAATAAAGAGTAAAGACTGATGAGAGTGTTGTGGAATTTAATAACGCACGCCAAATAGAAAGAAAAAAACTTCTGCATTCCGCGATGTGTGTGTCTGTGCGGTTCTTTACTGACAGCCGCGTGTGTGAATCTTGTCAGAAAATATGGTGAAAAGCCCTACATGACGGTAATAGTTTGATTGCGGTGTTTACTTTAATAATGCCACTAATATCTGCATACTCCATGTCTTAATTCCATTTCTGTTTAGTTCAGTCATGACTTTAGTTGGATTAAGGTCATCAAAAATCGCTGTTTGGAGCTTATGTACAGTTCAAAATTCATGCTTAACTGAATAACAGTTAGTAAACACAAGTACATCTTATTGAACATCATTTATTTTCATCACCAATTATCATAGTAGAACAGTTTCTCAAGCAGTTTGTGATGCATTTTGGAAACAGGAGATGAGCCCCTGGTCTAATGCGTCACCTGGGTTGAGAAACCCATTCTCAAAGACTTACTTTTAGTCATTATTTAGGTAGCACACATATTCTGAATGCCTTCTTCAGAATTCAAATAAGCCATTTTAATCTAGATTAATCTAGATTCATTCCAAAATTACAGTGAGATTAATCTAAATAAAAAAATATATAATAGTCTATTCCCACCTATAGTGGTCATGTGTACATGTTATTATAGAAACATGGCAAATTGTCAATCAATTTGGTGGGTGGGAAAACCGCTGGGATTTGGGTCCTATTTTAACATAAGGAAATTTAAAAAAGTGATACTTATTGGGTTTATATCACTCTAGCATGACAGTGGACACACTATACCTGCACACAATTCTGTCCAAACAGCTTACAAAAGATGATTTTAATCATAGGTGACCTTTAAATGAACATTTTCAGCATCACCCACAAACCAGAAACCAACAAAAATCATTACTGGATTCAAGTGAACTACCGAGATGTGTTGGGATCAGAAATTAGCAGGAAGCATAATTAACTGTGTATGCGTGTGTGGCTGACTTGAGGACATTGTGTAAAGAGCTGAGAGAGAAGTGTGTGAAGAAGAGTGTTTCAAAGGTCTTTCTCATACAGGCTCTTTATTTGAAGCTGGCAGGCCTTGAGCTCTACATATCAAAGATGCACTTGTTGAGAGAGAAAGAAAGAGAGAGAAAGAGAGAGAGAAAGAGGCTGATTAACACAACTGATGCAGAGAGCCAGACCACAGCAAAACTATTCAAGAGCTGGACTCAACTAGACACACATACGACTGTCTCGCTGCCCGACACAAAGACGCACAACCACACATACACTTCACAGAGAAGCACTGTCAGCAAAACACAGAAATGAGGGATTGCTTAGATGTGGGTTGCATATGAAATTGCCTATTTCTGGAGCAGGTACTACATATAAATTTGAATTTACTATGTAATGTAATGTAATGTGTATTTATATAGCGCATTTATTGTGTATGGCCATACACCCAAAGCGCTTCACAATCATGGGGGGTTTGTCTCTCCACACCACCACCAGTGAGCAGCATCCACTTGGATGATGCGACAGCAGCCACAGGACAACGGTGCCAGTGCGCTCACCACAGAGAGACAGTGAAGAGACAGTGATAGAGCCAATTTGGTGGATGGGGATGATTGGGAGGCCATGATCGTAAGGGCCGATTGAGGGACTATACAACCATTAGATAAGTATCTTCTGTATAGTATGAATGAGAGTGATATCAAAGATTATAGAATATACAAGACATGTCACCTGTATAGTTTTGAATGGGGAACAGTGTAACGGTCAATATGGCAAATGAAGCACCGCCTTCAAGTACAGGAGCCAATCATCGATTGCTATTGACTGACGATTTTCCAGGAAAGGGTCTCAGACCAGATGTGAGTTTCTGCAGATTTTGTGTGATTCGAATGTTTAGAAATGAAAATAAAGAGACAGTTGTTGTTTAATTTAATTGGTGATTCCTAATATGAAATGATAGCAAATTTGATTTTTCCCCATCAAAACAGAATGCCCGAGCATCCTGGCCGAGAAACATTTCAAAGATGGCCGCTAAATTGCTTGCCTTAAAGGGTTTTTGGTATTAAGAATGGAATTTGGATGTAGTACATCCGCCATTTGCTGAATAACACTGAATCTTTCAGATCAGAGATGCCCAAACTAGGGCCTGCGGGCCAAAGAAGGCCCATGGTAACCTTTGATTTGGCCCACCATCCCATCTGAAAATAGAGGAAGAATGATAGGGATGGGGATAGGGTATTGTTTTATTGCTAAAAGCTAACTGAAATTAAATGTTTCAATTAAATGGTGTAAATGAATCAGATTTTGTTGAAAATATACATACAGTAGTCACCCGACAGATAGAGGACAATGCAGAGACTTTTCTGAGCAATGTCAGATTCTGCTTGACTAGTGTATTCAGCATTGATCCCTTTGTGTTATAAATGTAAATGTTTGTGTTTTTAATGCAATAAGTTATCATTTTAAAAGTTTTACTGCATTAGTTGATATGATTTAAAGGGCACCTATTTTACCCCTTTTTAAGATGTAATATTAATATTATGGTTCTTCTGAGTGTGCTAGTTTAGGTTCAGTTCAAAACACAATTCAGATTTTTATTATGATGTGTTAAAAAGTGCCATTTTGGGGGCGTGTACACAGTTCGTTGTTTTAGGGGCGTGTTGCTTCACATGAAAATTAGTTTCGACTTCCTGCCTAACTTAACAAAGGGGCGGAGCCAAGAGCTCCCTTCTTTGTGTATGGCAACAGACAGGCAGACAGAGAGAAGCAACATGAGTAAGAGGACCAGCATTCAGCCGTACATGTACGACTTGGACACAGACCAAGCAGAGAGTACAAAATCATTTGTGTCTTTGTATAGTTTTACAGCCAACTGTGTGCTAGTTTAAAGCTCCGTGCTCGTAGCCTACACCGAGACTAATAACCAAGCACACTGAATTAACTTTGACTGAAGGGCATTACACACCGGATGCACCGCGACACGGCGAGCACATGACAGTGGAAAGTATCACACACTTGCAGCGCCGGTGTGTGTCACCTGATAGAAAGTTATGTTTAGAATTCAGAAATGCATGCCGCTGCGTGGCGCGATGCTGCTTGTTGCTTAGTGGCGCTTCTGGTGTACGACCTGCTTGAGGCTATAACTAAAAGGCATCATACACAGGATGTGCCGCTCAGAGCCACGACACGGCACACCAGACGCGCACATACGCATGTTATTTAAAATGAAACTATTCAGATAACGATCTGTGGCGCGGCACAAATAAGAACAGTGTCCTGAGCAGGGCCAGTGTGCCATAGAGGCGACCTAGGCGGCAGAATAGTGAGCGAACCCCCTGGTTCTCACTTTTATCCGCTACACCCTCCCGGTCCTCACTTTCACTTTGTTTCTTTGGTGACATCGCTTTGACTCACACGCTGAAAATGGCGGACATGAAACAACAAATTGAGGATATGGTTATGCGCACCTGTCAATCAATATTGGTGGGCGGGGGGACTGCACTCCTACATCAAGTTGCAGTTGATCTCAAAACTGCTCCAATTGGTTCACCGTTTTTATGCTGTTAAATTGAAAAAAAAGGACTGAGTGTGTTTATATCACCTCAATATGACACTCTATACACGATACCTACGCACCCTTTAAAGTAATCTTTTCTATTTATTTTAAAATCTTCTGAAGTAAATTAGGAAAATACCGACTTTAATGTAATATAGGTTGCTATAATAACCTTTGGCCCACGGCTCTCAATGATATTTGATTTTTGGCCCTTTATACGGAAAAGTTGGGGCACCCCTGTTTTAGATAGATTAAATCATCCTTAAAAACGCACTATTTTACACTCGCGCCTATTTGTGAGGTGTGCATTCTTGGTATGTTTTATGATTCTAGATAATTTATTGTTTTATCTATTTTGAATGTTTTATTTTAAATGTTTTGGTTTTATTGTTACTCAAAATTGTTTTTACATCTGTATTTTTTTGTTTAAAATGCTTTGAGAATTAAGGTTTAAGAATAAAAAATATTTATTATTATTTATTATAATTTTAGTGATGCTTCAAAGAAGAAAACAAAATTCAGGACATTGGGCCCGAAAATTTAAAGCAAAAACATAAATATAATTTATTTAGATTGGAAGAATGAAGTATATTGTAAGTGTGATGTTTATCACTACATAATGAATAGCAGGGTTCATACGCATTTTTACTACTAAAATTACTTTTCCAAGACTAGCACTCCCAAATATTTGTCTAGCACCCCCTTTCCCCCAGTATAGGAAAAACAAGTACAGTATTTTGCACTGGTCTAAATTGCACTGCACTTATTGCACTGGTCAATATGTAAATGAGATGTTATTTGTTTGTTCTTTATTTTCGCATTATTGGCAAATTATGCACAGAATTTTCCCAGCCCATCGGCACTATATGTAATTGTGCTCTCGCACAAATTTGACGCATTAAAAATATGCCAGTGTAATTAGTGGTTCATTCCAATGTGGCAACCCCTGATAAATCAGGGACCAAACCGAAGGATAATAGAGAGTGAGTGGTATGAGGTACAAAGAATGAGCTGCAAGCTTAAAATTTGACCTCAACCAATGCAGAGAAAATGTTAGCAAATGATATTGTGAAAATTGGCAAAAAAGTAAAATGCACAAGAGTTTCTGTGAGATTGGGTTGGTTTTACTGCATTTGACAAATCTTACAGACCACGAGCTGTTGTTGAAACAAGATAGTTTCCATTTATAAAAGGAAGCATGGCAAGATTTTCCACATGCAAGCTGCAGATTATCTGATTCAACAACAAAATAAGCAACAATGAACAATGTTTCTTTTTTATACTGCATTAATATCCCATGCAAAATTTACACGCCTGTCTAAGCAAAAGTGTAGAATGAGCAAATGTAGTATTCCCTTCCTCTAATAAAACCCCACAAAAACAAGAACAAGCTCCTGAATGTGAGCTCATATCAGCTGTGGAGCAGGCATTAACAGGATGTGTGAGCTCTTAGATTATTCATTGTTAAATTGTGCTGAATCGATACCATTGATATTAATAGTAGCTTTCTTGTACAATGCATAAGCAAACGACTTCAATTCCAAACCCCAAAAATGGACTCAGGTACAGCAGGGTGAATAATAAGTGAATCTCTTCCAAGTGCTGTTAAAAACCGACCACATATACACCACTATAAAGCTCTGTTAAAGAGCCAAAAACATTCCCACTATGTTTTTCCTCTGATATCCTGTTTCCCATTAAAGTTTTGTGGTGTAGGGAATCCACACAAACCACCCAGAGGTAAACTGTGAAGCCCACGGGTGAGTTCAAATGGTCCTGACAGGACAGCCAGAGGTCCTGCATGGTAAAATGTAGTGGGCAGAAGTTCTGGCTGAAGCAGAAGTAGCCAGAAACATTTTTTTTTTACAGTGCACTCTCAGAAATAAAGGTACGCGAGCTGTCACTGGCGTGGTACCTTCTCAAAGGGTCCATATTGGTACCTCAGTACATATTAGTAGCTACAAATTATAAGAGGAACACTTTTGTACTTTTTAGGTACTAATATGTACCCTTGAGGTATTAATATGGACCTTTTAGGTACAAATTTGTACCTTTTGAAAAGGTACCACCCCAGTGACAACTCTCGTACCTTTATTTCTGAGAGTGTACTAAAGGATAGTTCACCTAAAATTAAAAATTCTGTCATCATTTACTCACTCTGCACTTGTTGAAAACCTGTTTGAGTTTCTTCTGTTGAACACGAAGGAAGATATTCTGAGGAATGTTGAAAAAAAAAAAAAAACATTGACTTCCATATAGTGTCTATGGATGTCAAAGGCAGCTATTTACAACAAAGAAAAATAGACACCTACTCAGAGACATGCAGTTTAAGCCCCGGTCAGAATTTGTCATGATTTCGGCTCGATTTCCTTGATGTAGGGTGTCGTGGGGATTTGTAAACGACAAATGGGCATCGTGACACAAGATTCAATCGTTTCTTCTCTTGTAAAGTGGCATAGTTCACGGCAATCGATACCATGGCTGCAACGCCTCATGACACCATCGCAGAAAGTCTAGCATGTTTAATTTTTTCCCTGATGCAAAAGCATTTTCTGCTTATTCACATTTGTCATTAACAGTGAAAACAGTTTAATATAGGCTTCTCTGAAACTGAATGTTTTAATTTTATTTTATTTTGGCTAGATTTGTTATTTTATTTAACAAACCAATACAATCTCACGGCAATTCGTGTTTTGGCGCATATACAGTAGCTGACTTGTTTTGAAGCACATCACCTCAAATGTTATTCATTATTCTTGTTTATAGATAACTGACCAACAAAAGATGGCAGAGACAAAATAAATCATGGCAGAGACAAAATAAATGAGCTATTAGATACTAGTTATTAAAATTATAATGTTTTAAAATGTGTTGGGAAAAAAATATTCTCTCCATTACATTTCAGAAATATCTGGAAAGAAAACCCAGCTTGAATTAGGCTGCAAGCATCTTTGAAGACTAAAACAAAACTAAAATACTTCTTATTTTCATAATTTCAATTTGATGTCAGGTTATAGTTCCTGCAGTTTCATGTTAGAGTTCACTGATATGGCATGCACTCACCTGCTTAACACTGCTGATTTAGTGGTTTAGTATGACATACTGTAATTCCTAACAGTATTTATGTGGATATGAAAGTTCATGTAGTGATAATTGTGTTAGTTTGCTGTTTATAACACACTCACCCTCAAGACGAATGCCTTCCTTTTGAATGGTGTAGCCCAGCACAGCAAAAGGAGCCACAGGTGACTTTGCAATGACAATCTAAAAAGTAGATAAATAAATAAATAAATAAATAAATAAGAATACATTCAGATTTATTAGTAGATGGCAACTTTAAAATTATGTTATCTAGTCAAGGCACAGGAAAAAAATAAAATAAATAATAATAATAATAATAATAATAATAATAATAAATTTAGGGCTGACAGTGGATTCAATTTGTTATAAAACCATATTTTAAAGTACACTACCTGACAAAAGTCTTGTCGCCTTTCTAAGTTTTAGGAGCAACAAATAATAACTTGACTTCTAGTTGATCATTTGATATCAAAAGTGGCTTATATGAAAGGCAAAGGCCTCTAGATTACTCTTATTTTACCAAAATAAAATATAATCATGCCTTGATTTTTAATTATTTAATAAGGACAGCAAGGTCTGACTTTGCTTAGGCAAAAAAATATGGACTGCATCCATACATCTCTGCAATGATTCAAATAACTTATTAATAAAGTCATCTGGAATGGCAAAGAAAGCGTTCTCGCAGGAATCCCAGAGTTCATAAAGAATCTTTGGATTCATCTTCAATGCCTCCTCCTCCATCTTACCCCAGATATGCTCAATAATGTTAATGTCTGGTGACTGGGCTGGCCATTCCTGGAGCATCTTGACCTTATTTGCTTTCAGGAACTTTCCTGCTGAAGAATTTGCCCTCTCCTGTGCTTTGTAATGAAAAGGGCAGCACAAATGTATTGATACCTCAGGCTGGTAATGTTGCCATCGGCTCTGCAGATCTCTCGCATACCCCTATACTGAATGTAACCCCAAACCATGATTTTTCCTTCACCAAACTTGACTCATTTCAGTGAGAATCGTGGGTCCATGTGGATTCCAGTAGGTCTTCTGCAGTATTTGTGATGATTGGGATGCTGTTCAACAGATGATTCAATCAGAAAAATCTACCTTCTGCCATTTTTCCAAATGATCAACTAGAAGTCAAGTTATTATTTGTTGCTTCTACAACTTGGATCGATGAGAAGTCTTTTGTCAGGTAGTGTAACTAATTGTTAGTGCTATAGCGATGTGCTAGTGTTTGGTGTCTGCATAAAATGAAACTAGTCATTTTATAATTATTATTTTATTATGCTATTTTAGTGTTTCAGATAAAAGTTGTACATAAAGAGTTCATTCATAGTTCATGTTACTACTAAATACATTAACTAAAGAAACCTTACTGTAACATGTGACCCATACAATTACCAACAGAAACTAGAACCCAATGACAGAATAAACAGGCCACAATTGTTTGTTTGGTTCAACTTTCTTCAATTTTCTTAAAAAGGTAAAAATCATCAGAGTAAACTAAGAAGCCCTGCAATAATGCAGCTTTTGTGTTCAGCATGTCAACATGAACTCTTTCCCCCTCAACAAAAAAGAACATCTATCTGCCGGTTACGTCAATGGGCATAAAAACAAGTATAGGATTCTGGAAAACAGCCCGTAGGGAAGAAGTGGCATTGGGTTTCCAGACTCAGCAGGGTCTGCTAGTAATCTGCGTCACAGCCTATAAGAGATCTTTCATAATCTGCATTACTGCTTTTGTCCGACACGGAAACCCTGCACTGAGGTGTGCCATGTACAAAAACGAGAGTAACTATTATTGAAAAATGACACGACAAATCTCAGACGTGAGGCGAAGGGTGAAAAACTGTCTGCTGACTATTGAGTAAACACCCATCGGAAATGATTCAAACCCGCGAACATTAAGCAAACAAACAGAGCTTTTGTGATTTTGACTTAATATGAATACGATATCATTTGTGTACTCCAGAAATGAAGCAAATTTCCGTCTCAAGTTAACTGTTCTCAGGCAGAACGTCTTGCTCTAGGCTTATTGGTATAAAAAATAAACTGGCGTGTTTCCTTTTTTTTCTGTTTTTGCAAGCATATCTGGTTACCAGTGGTTAAGAATGAGTTTTTACAAACCTCCTTCCAGTTGTTTTGTGTGAATGCGGTTCCTCAATGAGCAGTAATACACAAACACTGCATATTTGGTCATTTCCAGTCACCAAACCAACCCAGTTCTGCTTATTCTAACCCAAATCCACATCTTTCACACAAGTAGCATACCTCTAATGGGTAAAACTGACAGTAAATGGCTGCAAAGCAGGGAGTTTCTGAGGGTTTTTTTTTACTTAAGTGGCCCTGCCAGAGTCACTGAGCTGCACAAAAGAGCCAGGCACCATTGCTTTCTGTGTGTACCAGCAGTTTTGGACCACTGCCTCTCCATCAGAGCGCCTTTCTTTAAATGGGAGCTCAGTTGGAAAAGAGAAAAACAAAGTCCTGGGGGCTGTGTGGGTGTAGGGGCAATGAGGTATGCCATCATTTGACACGATGAAAACAAGCAGGGCAGGCTGAGACAGCGAGAGGGCCTGGTGGAGTAAGCAGTTTTCTTTCTATCAATCTTAAACTAAAGATGAAATCAGCGGATGAGTTTATTTTTGTGCACCATTCCCTTGTAGCAAACTAACAGTAAGTGGGCATGGTTAAGAATATTGTGGCCACTCCAAATGAGGAAGCAATTGGTCAGACTTTGATTGAAGATTACTAAATCAAACTGTTTTTTCCAATGGATTAATTGTTCATCTAAAGAATAACAATGTGCGCTAGCAAAAATAAACATAGTAAATTGTGGTTTCACACAGACTTTAAATATCAATTCTTGCTATTTACTAGGGGCGTGGTTAAGAAAATAGTGGCAAAAGCTGTCAAACTGACGTCAACAGAGAAGGACCGCCACTCCGAATGTAGAAGCAAAGTCAGCCATTGATTTTATTTTCTTCAGTGGATTAACTTGTATAAATGAATTGTTCACTTAATATAACGAATAACAACAAGTGCTAGTAAAATAGCTACACTAAGTTGTTAAAACAAATTCTGACCCACCCCATGAATTTATTAAACCAAACTTGTACTACCAATATTCTAATGTTCAGTTTATCCCGTGTGATTTGTATCCTCAGTTTGCTGTTCTCATCTGACAGGAGTGACAGTGTGTTCATCTTTTTCTCCCTCTGCTGTTGTAGCTCATCTGCTTCAAGGTTTGGTCGGTTGTGTGTTCAGAGGTTTTCTTTTTGCAGACCTTAGTTAAACAATTGGTTTTGAGTGACTGTTGTCTATCTATAGGCTTAACCAGTCTGTTGATTCTCCTCTAAACACTAGCATCAAAAAGGCATTTTCACCCAATAGAACTGATGGAAATTCTTCAGCTGGATAGCGCTCCTTCTTATACATCAGCCTACACATCAAAATTCCAGAAAGCAAAGTAGGTCAAGGTGCTCCAGGATTGGCCAGCCCAGTCACCAGACATGAACATTAGTGAG
>CAIGQZ010027068.1:5737576-5753153 GCA_903798205.1 Danio tinwini | reverse complement strand
ATATATATATATATATATATATATATATATATATATAGCTGTTGTAGCTCATCTGCTTTAAGGTTTGGTCTGTTGTGTGTTCAAAGGTTTACTTTTTGCAGACCTCGATTGTAACATGTGGTTTTGAGTGACTGTTTGAGTCTTTCTATCAGCTGATCCAGTCTGTTGATTCTCCTCTGAACACTAGCTCTGAACAAAAAGGCATTTTTACCCAACAGAACTGATGCCTACTGGATAATTTTCTCTTTTATGGCCCATACTCTGTAAATCTTATACTTAGGTCAGCCAGTCTGGCAGCAACTTCCAGTAAATGACCTTTCACTCCTATTGTGATGATGCATATACTGTTGTGACCGCACCTAAAAAAAGGTATTGTAGTGCAAGATGTCATCAATACCTTAGCTCTATATTCCAGCAATGTTTACAGAGTAAGATGATGATGATACTGGTTTACTGTAAACGTTTAAAGTGTATTAAAGTTGCTTAGTTTGTAATGGCAAATTAAGTTTGTTCTTTATATATTTAAAGAAAATTTTGCACAGGGTAGGTGATTACCTGTCTTCGTTCTGTGTCCTCATATTGGACGATGAGACGCGTGGTAACACTGTGACTCCATGTGTTCCCCAGTGCCGCTGTCACAAACCCAGAATCCTCCTCAACAGACACTGAAAACCCCAAACAGATTTCATACAGTCAGGCCTTAAATATAACATTTGTCAAGTGACAAAAATAAGAGTAAAAAGTGTGGCTTTGGTGTAAAATAAAACAGTTTTATTGAAACCAGCAAAGTAATTTAAACCAGGTGTTCATTTCTGCTCCCCAAGGGCCAACACTTGCCTTGAGCTTTGTAGTGAATGTAGACCTTGATTACGTTCAGGATTATGTTTCCCAAAAGCATTATTACCCAATTATTGTTGCAATTTCTGTTGAACTCTGCTGGTAATGATGGGATTTGTAGACAATCAAGACTCCTTCATCTTAGAAATACTGACTCTAGTGATTACCTTTGCTTACAATGCTTTTGAAACCTAAATTGATTGAATTATCATGCCAATGTGTCAGGCTTTGTCCAAATACACCAGTATTTTATTATCAACTTAGTTTTTCCTCCTTTGTTTAAAAAAAATCGTATCTAAAAAAACTGTAGACACTTTATCCAAAGGAATCACACTTCGAAGTCACTGTTGAAACCAACAGGCAATATATATTTAACCATAAAGCCATGTTGGCCAATAAGAGTCCTCAAAAAAAGGTTATGGTCACATGGTTTTAAAGGCTGTTCTGATACTCAGGATAACACATCACTTCAGTTGCCAGTTTGTTTTACGCTTGTTTTCAGAAGCTAGATACACCTTCTCAGTGACATCACATGCACTGTTAACGATTAAAAGCCATGACTGAAGCAGCGTATAATCTGACAAATTGCAGTGTAATTGTAACAAATGTAATTCTGACACAGTCATAACGAAAACGTTCAACCCAGTATTACGCACAACAATGCTACATTATTTGCTTAAAAAAATGTATGAAACAGCTATAAAATAATACTCTCTCCAAAAGAAATCATATTGGCCACAAACTAGCTTGATAGTGATAACAATTACTAATTATATATCACAATATTACACTGAAGGACAACAAAACGTAATTTTATCGTGGTTCTAAAAAAGCTGAATATGTGAAAAATTCTGAGACAAAAACAGGTGTTCATCTTGGGCTTTGGTCACATGATCTTGAATGGGGTCCTTAACCTGACTAAAGTTTTTAGTGCAATTGCCCAATTTAAAATTAGCATATACAGTAGTGTCACACCAGAGGACATGGTTTTCAGTGATAGAATGCATTACTTTTGTATGTTTTCAGACACATGGATTTAAAAAATGATTGCAATTTACCAAAATAGCTACTTGTAAAATTTGGTCTGTGGTATTTATTAATAATTTTATGGTTTTCTTTTTAATTTAAGAGCTGTAATTTATTGAACTTGAGACAGCTACACCATAGGACAGTTTTGAAAAAAAAAGACATAACACATTTTTATAACAAAAGATTCATAGAGGACAAAAAAGAAATGTATAATTATTTGCTGCATTTTAAATAATGACAAAACATTTTGTTGTGTGATATACACCCACTGGCCACTTTATTAGGTACACCTTAGTTCCGGGTTGGACCCCCTTTTAAACTGCCTTAACCCTTCGTGGCATAGATTCAACAAGGTACTGGAAATATTCCTCAGAGATTTGTCGGCTGCAGATCCATGATGCGAATCTCCCGTTCCACCACATCCCAAATGTGCTCTATTGGATTGAGATCTGGTGACCGAGGAGGCCATTTGTGTGGTGAACTCATTGTCATGGTCAAGACACCAGTCTGAGATGATTCGTGCTTTATGACATGGTGCATTATCCTGCTGGAAGAAGCCATCAAAAGATGGGTCATAAAGGGATGGACATGGTCAGCAACAATACTTAGGTAGGCTGTGGTGTTGACGCAATGCTTAGTTGGTACTAATAGGCCCAAAGTGTTCCAAAAAAATATCCCCAACACCATTACACCACCAGCAGCAGCCTGAACCGTGGATACAAGGCAGGACGATTCCATGCATATGTTGTTGATGCCAAATTGTGATATATCTGAATGTAGCAGCAGAAATCAAGACTCATCAGACCAGGCAATGTTTTTTCCAATATTTTATTGTCCAATATTGGTGGGCCTGTGTGAATTGTAGCCTCAGTTTCCTGTTCTTAGCTGACAGGAGTGGCACCCGGTGTGGTCTTCTGCTGCTGTAGCCTATCCGCCTCACGGTTCAATGCGTTGTGCGTTCATGCTCTTCTTTATACATCGGTTGTAACGAGTGATTATTTGAGTTACTGTTGCTTTACTATCAGCTGGAACCAGTCTGGCCATTCTTTTCTGACATCAACAAGGCATTTGCACCCACAGAAATGCCGCTCACTGGATATTTTCTCTTTTTTCGGATCATTCTCTGTAAACCCTAGAGATGGTTGTGCGTGAATATTCCAGTAGATCAGCAGTTTCTGAAATACTCAGACCAGCCCGTCTGGCACCAACAACCATGCCACGTTCAAAGTGAATTAAATCACCTTTCATCCTTATTCTGATGCTCGGTTTGAACCGCAGAAGATCGTCTTACCGATGTCTACATGCCTAAAAGCACTGAGTTGCCGCCATGTGATTAGCTGATTAGAAATTTGCGTTAATGTAAACCGGTTAGGTTAAATTAGGTTAATGTACCTAATAAAGTGGCCAGTGGGTATATATGTATATTTATATAAAAGCGGTTTCATTGCCCATACTCTACACTTCATAGAGATATATTTATGGTGCTGGTGTATTTTCCCATTTCAAACACTGCTGGGAAGTTAATTTTGGACCACTGTTTTGTCGTATTGCAATATTTCCCGATTGCCATAACTCACTCATCAACTGTGAATCATTTGCAAACTTGGAGCCATTGAGTCATTTTTGCGGTTTATGGAGCGAGTGCAGAGCAGATGATAAGACCCTGAAACAATGGAAGTGCTTCTTTAGGTCAGACACCTGAGGAAGTCACTATTGTCATAACACTCATCCGGGTCTTCTTCGAACTGCTATGTAAACACACCTGTGTGTTTTCGTTTGCCGGTTTTGGCGCAACCAGAAACAGCCAGGGCTTCTGAGGTCACGGCCTGGGTGTCTTTCTCATGATCCTCTGTTGTGTAACATTTAAGCGCCATGCTGTAATCTGACAATACCACTCACAACAGTCACATCAGCAACTCTCGCTTCCTCAAAACATTTCCTGTGGAAAGTCGACAGCGGGAGAAACCTGAAAAGGCTGGCACGGCATGTCAGTGAACTGGATGCCTGGAAGGCCCCTCCTCTGAAAAAACAACATCCTCTAAAAAAGTGGGAAAAAAATCTGGAAACAATAGTTAGCCACTTTACAGCTCCACAGCTTTTTTTTTGGAGCTCTGTTTCACATTAATAGATGAAAGGGGTGAATGCACTAAACAGTGCCACTTTTTTCACACAGAATTTCACCACAAATTCATGCTTTATTTACTAAACACACGCAGTCCAGTTGAACCAGGTGTTAACAGACGGAAATAGCGCTGTGGAGATTATTTATATAAAAAGCCCATTCACACAAATGTTGATAACGATAAAAAGACAATAGCATCGTTCAGAAAACACTATAATGATACAAGATCACATAGTGTTTTAATGAGAAAAGATTTCATCTAGATCGTTTTCAGAATTAGTTTTTTATTTCTGGCTAATAAAAGATTAAACACAGCTTGTCAGAATCCATTCAGATATGAAGGACTCACACTTAACACAGCAGACGACAATGCCACTGTTTGATAAGCTAAATGTGTTTCATTCTTTAAAGAAAATGGAGAAATCTAGAAAACCAGTGGTTATACCACAGCAATTAGTGTTTTTTGAGCCAAAGATTTGATACTTCTTTAGATCAGGAAAAAAGAAAAAAGGAGACAAAAAATTATATTTACCTTTAAAAATTACAATGCAACACAAATAACAGAGACGTTAAAAATGCAATGAAATCAATTACTTATTTTTCTTCGCCACAGCCATATCACCCTGCAGCCCAGGACCTGTTACTCACTGAAGCTAAGCAGGGCTGAGCCTGGTCAGTACCTGGATGGGCAACCACATAAGAAAACTAGGTTGCTGTTGGAAGTTGTGTTAGAGAGGCCAGCAGGGGGCACTCAACCTGCGGTCTGTGTGAGTTCTAATGCCCCAGTGAAAGTGAAGGGGACACTACACTGTCAGTGAGCACCGTCTTTCAGATGAGACGGTTATTCTTACTCTCTGTGGTCATTAAAAATCCCATGGCACTTCTCGTAAAGAGTAGGGGTGTAACCCTGGTGTTCTGGCTAAATTCCCTCTCAGCCCTTACGATCATGGCCTCCCAATCATCCCTTATCCACCGAATGGGCTCTATCACAGTCTCTCCACTTCAGCAATAGCTGGTGTGTGGTGAGCGCACTGGTGCCGTTGTCCTGTGGCTGCCGTCGCATCATCCAAGTGGATGCTGCACACACTGGTGGTGCTGTGGAGAGACCCTCTCTCATTATATGCCATACACAATAAATGTGCTATATAAATACACATTACATTACATTATTTGATTAACCTTAATAATCCAATATAATGTTAAACATTTTCCCACCAACTGCTTACATTCCCTTAAGATATAACCAATATACTTAAAAGAATACAAATATTGTGAGATTAGTTTCAGTGGTTGTTATCGGGAAATAACAAACCATGTAATGTCCTAATTGACCAATATGAATCAAGTATTTCAGCAAACCGTGTTGTAAAGTATATATCACTGATACCACACATGCATCACAGAGATGTCTATTTGATGTTTGTGTTTATATCTTAGGCTACGTTCACACTGTGAGGCTTAGTGCTCAAATCAGATTTTTTCTCAGATCAGATTTTTTTGCCTATAGCTGTTTACACTGTTGTTATAAATGTGGCCAATATCAGATTTGCAGTGTGAACAGATCATGGTCGTAAACTGACCTGCATGCGCAGAAGTATAGTTACGGACAACACAAAATGTCTAATTATGAACACAATGTGTATACTGTATAAAGCACGTTGTCAGATTATGCTTAATATGATTATTGCCCTTTTCACAGACAACCGTGGTGTATTACATGAACTGTAAAGGGTTGTTCTGCTACTACTAATGTGTATTTCGGCATTTGAAACCTAAAATAAGTCCCTTGTGATTGAAAACACTGATAATTTGTGATTTATGACAACCGCGGCGCGCGTCTGTCTGACCACCGGTGTAGTGAACTCATCAAGGGTTAATGAGCAGCCGCAGACTGAACTGTGAAGGTGGAGTTGGTTTATCTCTCTTTGCAGTTATTGTATTTTACTTCGTTATAAACAACAGACACGTGCAGATAGGGGATTTGGGTGCTTGAGCACCTGCCCTTTATTCGCTCAGAGATAATGTTCGTCCTTAAAATGAAAGTGCATTCTTTGTGCATGGATCCTCTTTCCGCAACACCCTCAACGCTCTTTAGCATCGCGATCATCCCGTGCCCCGATTGTTAACCAGAGTGGTTAACAAGCACCAGTTTTGCCTTCAAAATCTTTTTCAAAATGAACAACCAACTTTCTGTGGTAAAGTAATTGCCCTGTGTGTTATTCTACTATGCTGCAGAGGTGTAGATGATGTTTGCAGCACAGAATGATGACGTATCTCGAAGATTATGTAAAAGTCACATGAAATCCAACATAACCGTTCACACTGCGTTCGCATTGCAAAACATCAGATCTGTGTCTGCTTTAAGACTACATATGAAAGTGGCACAAATCTGAAGTGAAAAGATCAGATTCCATGCGATTTGGGCTGTTCACACTGTCAAGACCTGAGTCACATATGAGCTAAAAGATCAGAATCGGGCCACATTTGCCTGCAGTGTGAACGTAGCCTAAAAAATGTTTTTGCAAAACCTCTATTAGACATTAATTTTCAGACATTAAATAGATGTTTGAAATACAGTTGAAGTCAGAATTATAAGCCCCCCTTTGATTTATTTTCTCTTTTTTAAATATTTCCCAAATGATGTTTAACAGAGCAAGGAAATTTTCGCAATATGTCTGATAATATTTTATTTTCTGGAGAAAGTCTTATTTGTTTTATTTTAGCTTGACTAAAAGCAGTTTTAAATTTTTTAAACACCATTTTAATGACAAAACTATTAGCCCCTTTAGGCAATTTTTTTTTTCGATAGTCTACAGAATAAACCATCATTATACAATAACTTGCCTAATTACTCTAACCTGCCCAGTTAACTTAATGAACCTAGTTAAGCCTTTTAATGTCACTTTACACTGTATAGAAGTGTCTTGAAAAATACCTAGTCAAATATTATTTACTGTCATCATGTCAAAGATAAAATAAATCAGTTATTAGAGATGAATTATTAAAACTATTATGCTTAGAAATGTGTTAAAAAAATCTGCTCTCTGTTAAACAGAAAACAGGGAAAAAAATAGACCGGGGGGCTAATAATTCTGACTTCAACTGTATGTCTTTAAGATGTTCAAAATTTAGAATGTTCATTCAGCTGACCTTTTAAAGATGCTCATCAGACCTTTGAACACAGCAGATATTTTCCAGACTAAACGATATCTAAAAATACATCTTGAAGACCTTTACTAAAAAAAAATGACATTTGCTGAAGGGCCGCAGGATTCTGGCTAAAATGAGAATCACAGTTTGTTTGGCTTAAAATAACGATCACAATTTTCTCACGATTCTGTAGATGTAAAATAAAGGTTAATAAGAGTAGTCTATTATTATTATCATCATTTCTCAAGTTCAAGTTCAATTTATTTATTGAGCACATTTAAAAACAGTCACAAGACTGACCAAAGTGCTGTACACAAGACAAGTCAAAAATAAAAAGATAGAATACAAAACATAGAAATAAGACAAGAGAAGCGTCTGAAAAATGTAAGAATGTAACAGTAGAAAGGACTATTAAAATAATATTAAAAAGCCAAGCTAAAAGGGTACGTTTTAAGAAGAGATTTAAAAACATAGTGATGGAGCCATCCTAATATAAAGGGGCAAGGTGTTCCACAACGAGGACCCGCCACAGAGAAAGCTCTGTCCCCTCTATGTTTAGGTCTGGACTGAGGAACTAAAAGAAGATTTTGATCACTTGACCTAAGAGATCTCACAGGGGTGTAAGGATAAAGCAGCTCTAAGAGATAAAGTAAAATACTGTAATAATTAAATGACAAATCAAATGCTCAAACTATAAAGCTGCGGTCACACTAGAGTTTGAGCATGCGAAATTATGTTGTACAGCGCTGTGAAAAGAGATGGGATTAAACAAGATGATTAGACATTTAAAAAAGCGAGCAATTGCTCCATAATTAAAATTTCGATTGGTCTTACACAGTCAAGTGATGCAATTTCACAGGTCAGAGTTTACCAAGCTTGAACTTTGCAATGCAGCGACCTGCAAAACTTGTCGCACAAGCTTGCGTTTCCAGTCTGACACATTCCCGTGCATATGAATGGAAGTCTATGGGGAGAAAAGTCCAGTGTGACCGCAGCTTTAGTCAAATGGAAGAACCAGTTTACTCCTGATTACACGCACACAGCTAGAAGTTCATGATGGACTAATTACTAGGACTATAAAGACACCTCATTCACAGACTCTTTGCTGAATCTTGTTTTCCCCTGTGAAGCATTATAAAGCATATTCCCCTGTTTGTCCTGCCATGTTTTGACATGGTTTCCGCTACATTCATTCTTCCATGGCGGGGCGCCACACCAAAATTCATCCTGCCACGGCTACATAACAGCTTCTCATTCAAAAACATTCAGTGTTTTTTTTTTAAATAGCAGGTTATAATCGCACCAAAACGTATTAAAAAGTAAGTGAATTAAAACAGCGCAAACTTTTCTGTAATCGTAGTGTTGTGCGTTATTTGTTTAACCCTTTAAAGTGACATGCTGGCTGACTGACTGACAGGTGTGTGATGCGTGAGGCCAGGATGAGAAAAGTTTCCATAATTATACTTTATAGCCTATGGCTTTGCATACAATGACTATCTTGCTGGAGTTTATAGCCTTTTCACTTTACTTCAGGACGCATTAATGCCGCTCTGTAGGTCTATTGGACGCAATTATAAATGTTCCTAGCAAATCTAATAAATGTTGGAGACATACTTGTTACATAAACGCACTGAATCACACTTCATCAGCATTTATTTGAGCGCGCACAAGAAAATCTGCACTTGAGCAGAGTTTATTTGAGGGTGTGCAAGAAGTTTTGTGCACGAACTGAGGCAATGGGCGCGCAAGCAAAGACATCCGCATGCTTGTATTACATGAGTGCGATCTCGACTTGTAATACTGCGCTTACGACATTTGTCATTGAAATTTTTGCCATAGGTAGTTGGTAGATCTGTGTCTACCAGTCCTGCCACCACAGCTGGAAAAAATCCTAAAGGAAACACTGTTTGATCCTTGTCTTGTTTACTGTTATTGTTGTTTTGCCTCCTGTCCTGTTTCTAATTCTGTGTCTAATAAATGTTTTGCTAGTTTCTTTTTTCCAATCGAACAATGTTTGTTTGTTCTGATAATGTTTTATTTCAACTTTAGATATTTTAGGTTAGTGCAACTGATGTTTTGTTGAGTAAACAAGAAAAAGCCAAAGGAATTGAGGATTATGTTTTTTTGTTCACTCAACTTCAGGCATTTCAGTTCAGCAGATAAAAAAATGTTCAGTTGGCACAACTTAAAAAGTCTTCTTACAGAGTAGTTCACCTCTCCAGACAACGAAAAATCATATGTTAACCCAACTAAATGTTTTTGTTTTGAATTACTGACAAATAATTTTAGGTGAGTGCAGCTGATGTTTTCAAAAGTTGAGTGAACGAGAAAAAGTGAAAGGAAATAAGGACTATGTTTGTTTTTTGTTGATGTTGTTGGGCTTAATTTTTTTTTTACAGTGTGCATAGCCACTTTCATATGGTGTTCTCAGGCCACAATGCCTACAACAGTTTGACCCCCCACCATTCTTAATCATTAGCAGCCTAAATTTACCAGGGAAGTGAAAATGCTTTTATACGTGCGACTTGAATGACTCAGAAGGCTTTTCAAATTCTTCTTCTGCTTTTCCACCAAGACAGATTAACATGCTTCGTACATGAGTGCAGCGTCTTTGTACATCTAAAGTGTTTGCCTGATATGCATGTCAATGAGCATTTCTAAGGGACAAGTACCAATAAACTACACCAGATATCAGTAGCATGCCGTAACCTCATCTTAGAACTGATCTGCATGATAAAGGACGGCACCGTGCGAAATGCATTCAACAGATTTTATGGGCATGTCAGCGCTGTTATTTCATTTGCATAATCACTATAGTGACTCAGGTGCTAAAACCGTGTGCAAATAAACAACGCGCAACTCATTCCGAGTGAACTTCCCCACACAATGTCTTGAAAGAAATGCAGGCTAATGAGTGTGCGTCTTAATGCGAGTTCATGGAAATAAGGTTGGAGGGGCCAGACTAAACAAATGTGACGCCCTGTTAAGACTCAGCTTCTTAAATCAATGCTCTGGTTTCCAGTACAATCCGCTTACTCCCTCTTATCCCGACAGAAGCGATGGGTGTTTTCCCACACAGCGTGACAGCAGGGATATTCAAAGTCTTAAATCAGCTGTCTTTTTAATGCACCACAAATCAGTTATTATAGGATTCGATTCTCGTTTGCACCAAATTCAGCACATCCAAATATTGTTATTGATGCACTGTCAAACAGGGGGAATGGAAAATTTGGACTGCACATAAACATGGGAGTGGCTCTCATGTGGTCTTATGTGGTTACAAAACTCGACGAGATCTTTTTTCTGTCCTCTGGGCTGATTTGCTTTGAAAGCTGGTAGTGTTTGACAACAGAATTGTGCTAATAATTGTGCAGGCGTGCGGTTTCCAACAACCGTCTCTCTCACACTCTTCAGCAAATGGAAAAACATTTGTGAATGTCTCACTGATGTTACGAACTTGCTCAATTGCTGCTCAATTGTGTTTATACACATGTCTCTGTCACAGGTACAATGGGCAAAACTCCAGTGTTTCATTGGTGGGTTACACTGTAAAGAAAGTCTTGCTGCCATACACTTTTTAGTGGAATCAAATTAACTGTTATAGTCATCTCGCCTTACATCAATCAAAGTTAAACTTTGTAAAACATAAAAAGTGTATTCGAAACTTGATTAACTTATCAAAATAACTTAAAGCAACATAAAGACATTTGATGTCTTGACTTCTTGTCATTATGTTTTTACAGTGTATAATGGGGTATACACTGTAAAACCTAAAAGTGAAGGTAACTTAAACCATTTGAGGAAACTGATTGCAACAAACCTAATCAAACCTATTTCTAATCAAACCTAATTTGAAACTAATCCTAATGAGTACTGTGAACTTAATCCATTTGAGTAAACCGTAAGGGTGTGACAAGATCTCGGGCTACGAGATCTCGCGTCGAGATTTCTCGTCGAGGTGAAAGTTGTCTCGTGATGTTATGATGGAGCGTGAGAGTGAATTTAGCACTGAATATTGGACACCGGATTGGATTTGAACCGCACATCAAGTGCTTTGCACACACCTGGCAATGCAGGCTGGCCTCGGACTTGCGCGTCACTTGTTTGCTTGGGCGGGTAAGTGTGACGTAACCACTCGGAGTTCAAGGGTTGCAGTGTCCAAAAGCAGAGGCTGCTACAACAGCCACACATATTAACCACGGCTCATACCATGCGATGGAATAGCACTTTAGATATGCTTAAAGCCATAATCGTCATAAACACAAGAGTTGGACGTGGAGTATTCCTATTTCAGTCGTATTATTGAAGTGCAGTACAGACATGTAAACACAGTAATCAAACTATTATCGTTGTATAGGACTTTTAGTTGCATTTTGCGACAGGATAAGCCATACACACACACACACACACACACACACACACGGCTGTTTGACACTATTTTCTGCACCCATCAAGTCAGTAAAGGACCACAAGACACACACACACACAATGAACTCCTGGACACACACACACACCCGTCGTCGTCATCATCATCATCATCATCACCAAACACGCGTTTATGCTGTCCAGAAAAAACATGGAAGCTGACGCCGAAATTTGTGGAAAAGAGTTCAATTCTCATGTGAAACTGTACAGGGGAGAAGCCAGTTGAGTTTATAGCAAAATATTTAGCAGTGTTTGCATGTCATTTATGGCATAATTCATTAAAATAAATGTAAAATAACATTCATTACAAGTTGATTTAAAAAAGCATTTTTTCAGTTGAATAAAATATTTTCTATTCATGTATTTCATCATTGAAGATTTCTTAAAAATAGTGTAAAAATCTTGTCTCCTTCTCGTGAACCCAATCTCGTGTCTTGTCTCGTCTCATGGGGTAAGTGTCTCGTCACACCCCTAGTAAACAGCATTTTGAGCACAGTTAAACCCAATAAATGAAGAGAACTCAAACCAACTGAGTACTGTAAAACCCAATAAGTTAAGGCAACTCAGACCATTTGAGGAAACCGATTGCTACAAACCATTTGAGTTAAACAACTAATCTATATGAGTAATGTAAACTTACTCTATTTAAGCTAAAGTATTTATGTATTTAACTCGTTACCTTCAACTGAGTTCAAAACTCTTTTTCAAATGAGTAGAATTAACGTTCAGTAAATTTTGAGTTAACTACACTCATTTCATTTGGTAAAGTTAAATGTTGGGTTTTATAGTGTATGCACAGCTAAGCCCTATCATACACCCGGCGCAATAAGATGCAAGAGGTGTATGGCACGATTTGTTGCTATTTTTAGACCAGTGCAACCCTAATTTTCATGCTTTGTGTAACGTTGTTTAATAGCAAATCCATTTGCGCCATTTTGTGGACTCTTGAGGAATTTGTGGTCTAAAAAGGAGGTGTGTTAAGTGTGGTAATTGTTGCCTATTTTGAAGAACTGAAATAAACTGCGCCATTGACCAGCACATAGTGCTTTAGTTATGCGCCTATGCGGGTCCAAATGCATACACATTGCTTAATACACACAGGATGTACAGCAATACATAAACATCTTTACATATAAAAAAAAATTAAGGATTAAAATGTTACAAAAAAGTATTTTCAACATAAATATAAAAACCACTGCCTCCATGCCTTCTTCACCTCACTTTTTTTCAGTTTATGACAAATTTGCATTTGTATCATGTTATTATTATTTCCAGTATTATTTATTATATGCATATTTAAATTTGTTTTAATTAAAACAAGTTTAGATTTGTCCACCTGTCGTGTTTTGGAGACGCATGCGTCATCATATGGGGCATAAGAATCGGACGCGTGTTTGGATATAACTCAGTTGTTTGACCACACTTCGTCATTACTGTTTATTAGTTTGCTGGAAATTAGAACTGAATTTAAAAATAGTTTTAAAACAAATCTTTATGCTTAACAAATGAAATGAAATATGTATGCTGATGGATGTCTTCAGTGGAGTGCGTACAACACTGTTTCCTTATCCACAAAAGAAAATGAGTAAAAAGTAAAGAGAAAGTAAAGAGGCTGAATGGAGGTGGCTCTTTCTTTATCTTCACACAGACGGTCTGTTTAACAGTTTTTTCGCAGGTGAAGTGTTTAGTTTTTCCACTTATAAAGTTATGCACCATGGTGCAACGCAACTCTTAAAGGAAATGGGAGATGAGACTCTGATTGGTTTGATGCAGTTATGCTCAAAATACACTCATAACTCATTAATAAAATAAGCACAGTCCTGTTAGAGCATGCCTCAGGGCGCAGACCGTATTTTTTTGTCCTTAAAATAGCAAAAGTGAATTCAGACGCTCCCTTAATGCTTTTGCACCATGCACTTTATACTTTGCATCTAGATCATTAAAATAGAGCCCCTAGTGTTTTACAGCCAATAATAAACATCCAGTGAAAGCTTAATGTGACCTTTTACAGCATCGATGTTGTAATGTAATTAAAATACATTCAGTTAAATAGACTTAAGCATTAATTTAGTTGTTCAAGCGTAAAACGAGATGTAAGATCGTGTAATTATAAGCGTCTTGAGGATAAGCAACACAGAAATTCCATTGAAAATACTGGGGTACAATAAACTGTCATATTTTAAAGACATGGCGGGGGGGAGGGGGGATTGAATTTATCGCAGTGCTTCTTATCCACTTTATATTGTATTTCTATCAGGCAGTGAAGATCACTGATTTTTTAAGAAATCAGACCTTAAACATGGCAATTTTATAATGGAAGAACAGTTCACCAGAAGCGATGAGGCTGGCTAACTGAAATGAAAAAGTCTGTGTACATATACCCCATTATACTGATTTAAAGGGATAGTACATCCAAAAATGAAAATCCTATTATAATTTCACTTAATCAAAACCTACAGCATTCAAGTTTCTTTTTTCTACCTTTTTTCTATTGTTCTATGAACAAGAAAGAAGATATTTTAAAAACTGCTGGTTGCTAGAGCCCATTGACTTGAGTATTTCTTTCCCACTATATAAGTAGTTTAAACCTAAATGCTATAAACCTTACATAATCATCAATCAATAAGTCTGCAGAAATTATAATTGTGTAACAAATGATAGTTACAAATCATAGTTGTGTTGAAATCACACCAAAAAAAGAAACTGTTTATTGTGGACATCAAAATAAGAGAATCCACATCCAATTTCCACCCCTGACCCCCTGAAAAGAAGCCGTTTTTAATAATTTTTCATGATATAAATATATCCTGAAGCACAGTGTACACTAAAACCATAAATGAGATGTATGAAAATTGAATAATTTTTGTGAACATTTTCATAATCCTCTCAGATCTGGCACATGTAAACAATTGTCTACCTTTACACTGAATTTGAACAATGTGAACGGCTTTAAAGTAAACGGCTCTAAAGTTCACATGTGTTTTGCACACATCTTTTACATGAGAATGTGGAAACAGTGGTGTTTGAGCCTCACATTATGGCCATTTCCATGTACTGAAGTCTTATTATTCAGTCTTACCAATCGAGATTTAAATTATATGGCACCTTTAAAATGTTCAAAACAAATAATCCCCATTAAACAGATTTTGAAAATAATGATGGAAACCAACTCTACACAGTGGCCATTTTTCTCCTTGTAAATTAAACAGGATGTTATTTTACAGCGTGGTTAATATGAAGTAGCAACAACTTTTAAATCTCTCATATGAGTTTCTGTTGCTGTCATTGCCTAAAGCTCCAGCCATTTTCCAGGAAGTTTTTTTTTTTCTTAAAGGAAATGAAATTCCTCTCAAATTCATCATCTTTAAAAGTATCTTGTTACAAATCTGAATAAGAATATAAATAAATCAACTATAGCCAAGCTCAATAATCAACTAGACTATCAATTAGTGATACAGAGTTTAGAAACACATTTACTTCAGAAATCAAAACAATGTCTTCAGAATCCCAGAATATAATACAAAGTAATACAATGGGAACCTCTATCTTGCTTTATCACTATTTCACCACACAAATTAACCTTCTTATCAAGAACTAAAACACTGTGGCCCCTTTTTACACACAGACAGCAGTGGAGCCTGGAGACCCACAGCTGAACTGTTGACTGCTGAAATCACAAAACAAAACACATGAATCTGTAGCCAAGGGCTGGTGACTAGGAAAAATGATGTGAGATCCAAAGTGGAAATGATTTATATGCATTGGCCTCATCTAAATAACAACATGCTTTAATCAGCAACCAGTCGTAGCTGAGAGAAACTACTATTCTGGACCGTAGTCAACGTCTTAGATTCAACTATCAAGCAGATACAAAGTGCTAAGGTGTGGCCTTTTGTCTACATCTCCAACAAAAGACCTCAAAAAAAGTTTCCATTCCCAAGGCCAAAGAAAAACACATTTTCTCAATAGCCGGCTATATATATATATATATATACATACACACACACACACATA
>CAIGQZ010027068.1:5706719-5732576 GCA_903798205.1 Danio tinwini | reverse complement strand
AATTAAATGTATAACTAGCTAGAAATATCCAGTAAATATTATATTACATACAAATATATATTATAATATATATTATATATAATATATATTGTAAATAATATAGATATGTACAATGTTCAAATAAACAAATTTCTTAGCATTTATCATGTTTCTCAATAATATTAATATTAATAATAATATCAATAATCATATGATGATGAATGCATGAATTTTAATAAAATTCATGTTAATTTGTTACTTGTTTATATTATTATTAAAATTATTATTCATATTATTATTTATATTATTACTAGGGCTGAACAATATATCGTTTGAGTGTCGATATCGCAGTGTGTGTACTGTAATAGTCACATTGCACAATTAGTTTATTTATCAAAGATTAAAGATAAAGAATGTTAAATATGATTTTTATATTATTGTATAGACTTATTTATACAATGATGACCATGTTATTCTATATTTGAATATTGTTGGACTTCCCAGAAAACCATAAAGCATTGTTTATTTAACTCTTTTTTTTCTCTCTCTCCCTGTTGTATTTATATATGCTTGTAATTTATTATTTTATGCAGATGCACTGCATAGAAAAAGACTTGGTCAGCCCAGTCGATCTAAATGAATGAAATCCTTCCAAATAGAACTATTCAACTCATCTGATATGAATTATATTTATATCTTAATATATATTGCAGCAAAACAATACATCCCAATGTCAGATTTTTTTTATATCGCACAGTCCTAATTATTACTACTACTACTACTGCTGCTGCTGCTGCTATTATTTCTTATAATTATAATAATTAGCTGGAAATGTGTGTAAAGTAAAACAAATAAGTGGCACTATAGAACTAACTCTATAGTGGATGAGGAGATCCCCCCCCCCCCCTCACATTGTGTAAAGCGCTTTGAGTAACCAGAAATTACTCAAATGAGCAGGCTTTCTGTGAATGAGGCTCAGAGGGATTATTCAACTAAAAACGAACATTTACTTACCTTTTAGTGACACTCAAGTGGATCCAAACCTTGAGGAGCTTTTTTGATCTGTTGATCACGATTGAAAGTGACTCCCATAGTGGGAAACATTTTAGTGCTAGACGTTAATTGCAATTAATCGTATCCAAAATAAATTTGTTTTTACATAATATACCAGTGAAGTCGGAATTATTAGCCCCCCTGAATTCAACACATTTCTGTTTAACGGAGAGAAGCTTTTTTTAAACACATTTCTAAACATAATAGTTTTAATAACTCATTTCTAATAACTGATTTATTTTCTCTTTGCCATGATGACAGTAAGTAATATTTGACTAGATATTTTTCAAGACACTTGAATACAGTTTAAAGTGACACTAAGGTACACTAGGTTAATTAGGTTAACTAGGCAGGATAGGGTAATTAGGCAAGTTATTATATAGTTATTAAGTTATTATATAATGATGATTTGTTCTGTAGACAATCGAAAAAATATACAGCTTACAGGGGCTAATAATTTTGACCTTAAAATGTTTTAAAAAATTAAAAACTGCTTTTATTCTAGACAAAATAAAACAAATAAGACTTTCTCCAGAAGAAAAAATATTATCAGACATACTGTGAAAATTTCCTTGCTCTGTTAAACATCATTTGGGAAATACTTAAAAAAGAAAAACTTAATCAAAGGGGGCTAATAATTCTGACTTCAACTGTATGTGTTGAAAATGATTAGCCCTCCAGCAAATATTTTATTAAAAAAAAAAAAATTTTTCAAATATTTCCCAAATTATGTTTAACAGAGCAAGGAATTTTCACAGTATCTCCTATAATATTTTTTTCTTCTGGAGAAAATCCTATTAGCTTTATTTTGGCTAGAGTAAAAGCAGCTTTTATTATTTTTTTTTACATTTTTAGGTCAATATTTTTTAGCCCCCTTATGCAATATTTTTTCAATTGTCTACAGAACAAACCACTGTTATACAATGACTTTTTAAATTACCCTAACTTTCCTAGTTAAACTAATTCACCTAGTTAAGCCTTTAAATGTTATTTTAAGATGAACACAAATATCTTAAAAATATATCTAGTAAAATATTATGTACTTATATCAAGGTAAAGATAAAAAGAAATCAGGTATGGCCCGTTTCCACTGAGTGGTACAGTTCGGTACACTTTTATGGCCATCTCCACTGTCAAAAGGTACCAAAAAGCGAACCGTACCATACCACTTTTTAGGTACCCTTAGAAATTAGTTATTAAAACTGTCATGTTTAGAAATGTGTTGAGAGAAATTGGGAGAAAAATATACAAGGGAGCTAATATATCAGGAGGGCTAATAATTCAGACTTCAACTGTATATATAAATACATGTACATAAATATTATATATACAGTTGAAATCAGAATTATTAGCCCCCCTTTTATTTATTTTTTTATTTTTTAAATATTTCCTAAATGATAAAAAAGTAAGGACATTTTCACAGTCTGATAATATTTTTTTCTTCTGGTGAAAGTCTTATATGTTTTAATTAAGCAAGTATAAAAGCAGCTTTTAATTTTTTAAAAAACACTTTAGGGTCAAAATTATTAGCCCTTTTAAGCTGAATATTTTTGAAAGTCTACAGAACAAACCATCATTATACAATAACTTGCCTAATTACCCTAACCTGCCTAGTTAACCTAATGAACCTAGTTAAGCATTTAAATGTCACTTGAAGCTGTATAGAAGTGTCTTGAAAAATATCTAGTCAAATATTATTTACTGTCAATTCAGTGAAAAAATCTCTCTGTTAAACAGAAATTGGGGAGAAAAAAAACAGGGAGTCTAATAATTCAGGAGGGCTAATAATTCTGACTTCAACTGTGTGTGTGTGTGTGTGTGTGTGTGTGTGTGTGTATGTATGTATATATATATATATATATATATATATATATATATATATATATATATAATACACACATTTATTATGTCAAAAAGCTTTGTTGCGGATGTAATAAAAAAAATAAAAGAAAAAAAAATACTAGTTACCAACATTCTACCAACAGGTTTGGAACAAGTGCACGGTGAGTAAATGATGACAGAATTTCATCTGATTTATTTTTGGGTGAACTATCCCTTTAAGCATGTATTTTCAAAAACGAATAATTACTGTATCTTGCCTCTCTTACGCCCTCTGGTGTTTGAAATATAGAGGTGAAGAATGCTGATCTCACTGTATATCTTTGCAAAGCATTTGGACATTACTATATACAGTAAGCATGGTATTTTCAATAAGGTAACATACAAAATTATTCATAGATGTGGTCCTCTAAATGCAGCCATTAATAGACATTTTCATATACCGTTTCTATTCAATGCACTTTTTATGGTTGAGGATATTAAGCAATTAATATATTTTCCTGTTTCATTTTGGGTTGATTTTAAAATAACCATGGAAAAAAAATAAGTAATCAAAAGCTTTAATTGAATTTAGAACCATTTTACTTTTATTTTCAAAAGATATGTAAAAATAAAACTACATTATTATTTTTTTATTTGTTTTAAAAATGTTATACTTATAAGAGAAAAAAAAGGAACCCTTATATATTACTTCATTGCAGCGCTGAATTTAAAATATAAATTCAGACCACAAATTAAGAAATAAAAAAAATAAATTAAAAAAATAATAAAAAAATAAGAAGAATGCAATATAAAATTCAAATCTTCTCAAATGTATGCAGCTGCCCTAATCTGCCTTTACTTTTTTTTCAATTAAATGTTCATTTTATGTCTTGTTTACATATATTCTATTGACAGACACTTTTATCCAAAGTAAGCAAAAGAGAAAAGCAAACAATATGTTGGTATTACCTGTTTTGCATGTTTTAAACTCTACTTGTTTCCCTTGAACTTGAATGTGACTGAAAAAAAAGCAGCACTTAAATGCACAAACCTAAATGGGTAGCGCCACCTTGTGGAATGTACTACAAGTGTACAATCTCTACTAAATCTATGTGCAAGTCTCTCACCGGGATGCAGAACTCCTGCGAGAGGTACTTCAGTACAGCTGCTTCCTGGCCGAGGAAGTTACTCCTGTGCGTCAGATTTCCGGGCAGTGACGTGTCAAACTCCTTCCTCACAACAGAGGCCACAGAATCCAAAATAACCAGCCCCGCTCGACAAGAAATGACGTCCTCCTCCAGACGCTCCAGCCTGGGTGACATCCGAGCAGCATTAATGTGTGTTCGTGAGCTTAAACAACACAGCCTGACTGTTTTATTTCAGATGATCATGATCTCATGCTGTTGCAAATGCAATGTTATGTATTTGCATTTTCATTCATGCACTAAGCAGATATTTTCATCTTCAGTTGCAATTGCAAAAGTTTTGAATATATATATATATATTTTATTAATTATTGTTTTTTATATAAAGGTCTGATAACATTTCTTATCTTTTTTTATTATTATAGTTGGTGAGAATAGCAAAGGTTTTCATTTGTATATTTGATGGTGTTCACCAAATTTAGATTTCTCTCCTGATGTTAAATCAGTGGTATTGTGTTGGATGTATATGGTATTGCGAAATAGATATAAACACGCCTGAAAAAGTTATTAATTATTGTATTCAAAACACAAAACGAAAATGAAATATGAAACTTTATAAATATAAACTATATTACAATAAATAAATGCAGGGAAAAATAGATTTTCCACGCTGTCTCATTTATTTATTTTAGATAAATCTCATTGCATTTAATTTGATAAAAAAAAGCACACACAATACCATGGCAATAATAAAAATACACTACAATGCAAAGAGTTAGTAGGGTTAGTAAAATAAAAATAATACTTTTTTCAGATAGAATGCATCATCATTATTATTATTATTATTATTAATAATAATAATAATAATAATCACTTACTATTATCGCTGATAATCACAAAATCTTTATTGATTATTAGGCATTAACAAATAATTATTTGATGATGACAATAATAATAATAATAATAATAATAATAATAATAATAATAATAATAAATAATAGTAATAATATACACTAAAATGTAAAGTTTTAGGTAAGATAAAAAAAATGTTTTTTCAAAAAAAAGTATTATTATTATTAGTATTATTGACCGTAAAAAAAGACATTTACAAATACTTATAATCACAAAAACTATTTTTATTATTAGGCATTTAAAACAATGTTTTAATGATTTCTGAAAGATCATGTTAAAGTGAAAAAAGTGGCTTTGCATCAAATAAAAAATTTTATTATAAAAAATTAATTGCAATAATATTTCAAAATAATACTTTTTTTAACTGTAAAAAAATCAGTAAAAAGTAAGCCTTGGTGTGCATAAAACCAAATAAATCCTCATAATTACAAACTTTTAAACATTTCGTACATTTAGGTTAAACTGACACTGTCATTTGAATTATGAATCAAGAAACCTCTTTTTAGTCCAGACCAACCAGCTAAGACAAATGAAATATAAATGTGAACACTCCCTGAAATCACATTGAACTGAATAATGTACAGTGCTCAGCATATATGAGTACACCCTGCAACAACTCTCATTTAAATTGATATTTTCTATAGAATGCTTTATAATATTATATTTGTGCATATACATTAGGGCTGTGCAAAAATATCAATACATCTAACTATGGCAATTATTTATTTTACGATAGTGTATCAATAATGATCCAAGACCAGCGACAAGATGATCCCGAGGTTTTCACAATCAAGACTGATTCCTGTGACGCTCCAAAGACAGACGAGTCTTCGCTGAGGTTCATCATTCTCCAGCTTCCAGCGCCTAGACTGCAGCTCTGCACAAGACGTTTGGCCATAGGAGAAATGGTCGTGCCCAACTGAGCCTGGTTTCTCTCGAGGTTTTTTAAATTCTTCACTTTCGCCAATTGGTGAAGTTTTTTCCTCACCGCTGTCGCCACTGGCTTGCATGGTTCGGGATCTGTAGAGCTGCGCATCGATGGATTTGCTCTTTAGTGTTTGGACTCTCAGTAGTGATTATTAACCCACACTGAACTTAGCTAAACTGAACTGATCTGAAACTCTGAAAACTGAACTGACACTGTTTCAATTTACTATAATCTTGAATGTGAAGCTGCTTAGACACAATCTACATTGTAAAAGCGCTATACAAATAAAGATGAATTGAATTGATAGTCCAACCTCAAGTATCGTATATTGTTGCAAACGACCTTCTCTTCTGCTCCTGTAGATGTCGCTAACTCGCAATCAACAAAACGCCAAGTAGTACGGTATCAGAAGCAAGCAAGAGTGAGCATGGCGGAAAATATAAAGGTGCCTCCAGCTTTTAGAGCTGACGTGTGGCTGCACTTTGGTTTTAACGCTATACCAGGGAGTACTGAATTAGACAAAAAAAAAGACATTTGTAAGCTTTGCATTATACTGTATATAGTTCTCTGTTCAATCACACTGTGCAGTTCTAATGAATTGGAATGGATGGAAAATAAATTGGAATTGGAATTTTAATTTACCTGCCGACTTTATCAAGTTGTCAATATAATGTGACACATACTAATACAAACTATTGCAATATATCACAACATGTATTGTATCGCAATGTATCGTGATATATTGTATCGTGACCCATGCATCGTGAGATGTATCATATCGTGAGGCCCTTGCCAATACACAGCCCTAATATACATTAGTTTAGTCAGTACTGAAGCCAAATCTGGAGATAATCTAACAAAATACCTAAAAATAATGATTCAAAAATTAGTACACCAAAATTTATGTTAGAGAAAAATATTAAAGACAATTCTTAAAATTAGCATGAATCAAGAAAAACAAAAAATGTATACAATTTTGCTGTAATGTTGTAGTGTGTGTTTTGTTTTTGCAATATTTAGCATGAATTTAAATGAATAATCTTTCCATTTCTAAAGATGTTCTGTGACTAAAATATTACTTTTATAAATATATCTGTTTAATAAATTACTTTTCTTCAAATACACCAATATATATGACCCGTATTCACTGAGAAATAGATAAAAAATATTCATTTTCAAAATGGGGTGTACTCATATATGCTGAGCACTGTGTACAGGTGTTTAAGAAACATTCCAACCTCTTCAGGACATCCTGACAGGTGAGTTCCCTGAAGAGATGAACACGAGCCGCCATTTCCAGCAGACGCTCTCTCATCGAGAAGAACTCTGGGAATCTGGCCTGGGCCATTTCTATTAGTCTTAGAGAAGAAGATGGTTCATTAAAGAGAAAACACAACACGTGCGGATGAAAGACACAGAGCAAATATTCTGAACACCTTTCAGCAGAGAAGGCCGACTCTGTGTCGATGTAGATGACTCCACTGTCCAGACCGCCCAGATTCTTGGGTAGAGTAGCCAAAACACTGAGCATCATGCAGAATTGAGTCTTTCCACAGCCTGACGGACCCGTCACCTGACGAACACAAGAAACGGCTAATGCTAAATTCATCATAGTCATCATTTAGTCATCCTTTACTTCTTTCAAACCTTTATGAGTTCATTTCCTCTGTTGAACACAAAAGAAGATGTTTTGAAAAATGCTGAAAACCTGTAACCATTGACTTCCCTACTTTTCCTAAGTAAATGTAAATGGTTGCAAGGTTTTCGTCTTTCAAAAAAACATTGTCTTTAGTGATTTAACTGAATAAAGAAACTCCTGAAAGTTTGAAACCACATGAGGGTGAAAAAATAATGAGTACACTTTCATTTTTGGGTGAAGTATACCTTTATTCACTTTCACATTGCTACAAACAAGCATAAACAATTTACAGCAAGCCTAATCTATAAAATGTACTATTCTATTTTTCTCCTATGGACAACTCTGTGATGATGCATTGCAATGGTGATCATTATGTGGGAGTCATTACTGTCCTGTGGAATAAGACAAGAACTAAATGACTAGGACACAAAGCTTGCACAAACATGTGCGATGCAATTCCCCAGCATATAAAAGCTAAACAACTGAAATATTGATGAGTGCATGTGATATACAAGTATCTTTTTAATAGGTACTACAAAATTATGTCTAATGAATAAATACTAGTATCTAGTATCTAACAAATAAATGCCAATTATTACCTTATGAGGTTATAATGCAGGTTACATTTAGGGTTTGTTGCATGTAAAGTATGCATTATTCATTGTAAATACTATAGTAATTACATCTAATGTAATGTGTATTTATATAGTGCATTTATCGTGTATGGCAATACACCCAAAGCACTTGACTCACTCATGAGGAGGGTCTCTCCACACCACCACCACCAGACTACGGCGCCAATGCGCTCACCACACACTACACTAAAAAAAATTATTTCTGCAAAATTGTTGCAAGCAATTTATGTGTTGAATTTAGTTAGCTAGTTTATTTATATAGCACTTTTTTTTTACAACACAGCGTTGCCCAAAGGGCTGAACACAATCAATACTAATTAAAATAAAACCTACATCACATACATAACAATTAGAACATAAGGCAAACCCCTCAACATTAAAAAGGCTCAAGTGATAAAGAACAAAGATGGAGTTTCAGAAGCTTTTTAAAACAGATAGAGTTGGAACTTGTCTGATGTGGGGTGGAAGCAAACTAATTAATTTTAGTAATGTTCTTATTTTGTGTGTTAAAATTCAGCTTATATAAATTGTTTACAACCACTTACCTTAAAAAAATTGAAAATCCAATATATCGTCTTTGAATCAATTTTTTTCCGTGTAACGGAGAGATGGTGAACCAAGTCAGGGGATGAATTGGAGGCAATGATGGGTAAGGCCCAAAGATGGGAATTTGGCCAGGACACAAAGAGTCAGGACCTCGCTTTAATGTCTCATGGGAAAGATGGTGCACACTGACAGTATAGTGTCCCCTTCACTACACTGGGGCATTAGGACTCAGACAGACCACAGGTGGAGCGCCCCCTGCTGGCCTCAATGACACCACTATCCAAAGCCATTTCACCCTGCAGCCCAGGACCGGTTACTCACTGAAGCTAAGCAGGGCTGGGCCTGGTCAGTACCTGGATGGGCGACCACATGGGAAAACTAGATTGCTGTTGGAAGTGGTGTTAGAGAGGCCAGCAGGGGGCACTCAACCTGCGGTCTGTGTGAGTCCTAATGCCCCAGTGAAAGTGAAGGGGACACTACACTGTCAGTATGTGCCGTCTTTCGGATGAGACGTTAAACCGAGGTCCTGACTCTCTGTGGTCATTAAAAAAATCCCATGGCACTTCTCGTAAAGAGTAGGGGTTTAACCCTGGTGTCCTGGCTAAATTCCCTCTCGGCCCTTACGATCATGGCCTCCCAATCATCCCTTATCCACCGAATTGGCTCTATCACCGTCTCTCCACTCCACCAACAGCTGGTGTGTGGTGAGCGCTCTGGCGCTGTTGTCCTGTGGCTGCCGTCACATCATCCAAGTGGATGCTACACACTAGTGCTGATGTGGAGAGACCCCCCCTCATGACTGTGAAGCACTTTGGGTGTATGGCCATACACAATAAATGCGCTATATAAATACACATTACATTACCACTTCCAACAGCAACCTAGTTTTCCCATGGGGTCTCCCACAAGTACACATTAAAATAGTAAAAGTGTTTGCAAAATGTGTTAGCAGTAACAACTAAAATAAGAACTAGTATCCAATATATATATATATATATATAGAACATAGCTAATTATTAGTTGTCTATTTAATAAATATTTATTTAATAGGTATAGGATCCAGTATTGGATGTAATTAGTTACAAAGTACTGAAACAAGTAAAGGATTACATTTTATCTTTAGGTCATTTAATTACAGGTACTACAGTTATTTCTGCAGAATAACTCAATATTTCAACTAAAAAAGTTCAAATTTGCCAGACAATTATACATGTTTAAGAAACAATGAACTGAGCAGGAAATTCATGTGAATATGTATGAAATATGGTGTCATTATTACCTATTATATCATTTTGTTTTTTAAACATACGTTCAACATTTCGAAAGTGTTTTTTATATATTTATAAAGCTAAAAGGACGCAGTGGCGCAGTAGGTAGTGCTGTTGCCTCACAGCAAGAAGGTCGCTGGTTCGAGCCTCGGCTGGGTCAGTTGCCATTTCTGTGTGGTTTGCATGTTCTCCCTGTGTTCGCCTGGGTTTCCACAGTCCAAAGACATGCGGTATAGGTGAATTGGGTAGGCTAAATTGTCCGTAGTGTATGAGTGTGAATGAGTGCGTGTGGATGTTTCCCAGAGATGGACTGGGAGGGCATCCGCTGCGTAAAATCATGCTGGATAAGTTGGCGGTTCGAAAAGCCGAAAAGAAAATGAATGAATATAAAGTTAGAAGGCCTTGTCAAATCTAAAAATTTTGTAGGCTTTGAAACATACAGTATAAGGATTTTAAGTTGTACTGAATCAAGCTATTCAATTCCTTAATTATTGAAAACTAAATTCATAAACTCTAGAAAACATCTGCACTAAAACACTGAGATTTAAAACAACCTTCATTCACCAATGCAACACACATCAGAATTGCATACTGGCACTATAGGGTTATAAATATGAAACTGGTATAAAAATGGAAATTGGTATATTAAATAATTAGGTTACTTTTCATACAAGTAATTGAAATATAATTTTACTGATGTAATTTGTGGGTGGCACGGTGGGTAGCACTGTCGCCTCACAGTAAGAAGGTCGCTAGTTTAAGCCTCGACTGTGTCAGTTGGCATTTCTGTGCAGAGTTTGCATGTTCTCTCCATGTTCACGTGGGTTTCCTCCGGGTGCTCTGGTTTCCCCCAGAAATCCAAAGACATGCTCTATGGGCTTAATCACACTATGCTATCCAAACCGTGCCCAGGCCCGTTTCCCGGATCGTTTAAGATGTGAGTGCTCTGAATTGGGCTTAGGCATGGTTCACTTGGGTGGCCCTGGCGTGGTTGAAAGAGGTGGGACTGAGCGCGGTTTCACTTGGGCTCAGGCGCGGTAAGCTTACAGTGTGAGTGCAAGCAAGCCCAAAACTGAAAGCGAGACGTGACTTTTAAGGGACTGTTTGATATGGATTAATTAATCATTCGTACGGTTCAATAAACGCAAACTGTCGTAGATTATTAAAGACACAAATCCCTCACTGCACATCAGCTGCGCCTTCAGCAAACTTCCTAATTCCTGCAGCACGAGGACTTTATGATTGCTTATGAGCGTCAAAAGTGGCTGATCTGTTCAGTGAAATATTTGACTGAGTATCTCCGCATATCGAAGAACTTAAACGATATAACTAAAGAAATCTCTACTGTGCTGAGCGAGAGCGCTTACTGAGCAGCGCATCATCGATGACGTAAGCGTGCCTAGGCCTAAATGTAATGTGAGTGCGGGCCGTCGGGGGAGACGGGAGGGGCACAAGCGTGCTTTGGCCCGGTTCAAGGCAACGGTACATAGTGTGAGTACCGCCTAAAGGTGAATTAAGCTAAATTGAAGCTAAATTGTCCATATTGTATGTGTGTGAATGGGAGTGTATGGGTGTTTCCCAGTGATGGGTTGCAGCTGGAAGGACATCCACTGCGTAAAATATATGCTGGAAAAGTTGGTGGTTCATTCCATTGTAGCCACCCAAGATTAATAAAGGGACTAAGCCGAAAAGAAAATGAAAGAATGAAGGACTGATGTATTCAGTACTTAATTACTAATTTGAAGTAAAGTACCCAACACTGCTAGCATCTAATTAATAGGAACAAGAATAGTTTGACAGCAGCTTTACATTTTTTGGTTGAACTAACTCTCCATGTAAGCCAATTCAGCATTAGGCCCCGTTTACACTAATACATTTTAGTTTTAAAACGCATAAGTTTAGCTACGGTTACGCCATCCATCCACATTACGCCAGAGATTTCGAGCCCCAAAAACGGAGCGTTTTGAAAACGCTGGAGAGGTCATTTTCATTCTAAAACGCTGCTGCTCCGTCTCAGTGTGGATGGGGAAAAACGGAGACATCTGAAAACGGAGGCATGGCTGCAGACATTCGCTACCTGATTGGGGCTTTTGGATCATTGCGTATCCTTCCCTTATTGGTCAAGCCCCTATCACATGACTATAACGCTACCGGAAAACGGCAGACCAGCCTTCACTGTAAACAACAACATGGACACAGAAATGGGAGCGTTGTTTGCACTATTGTCTGTTTTAGGCGCCATTGTGCAGTTAAACTCTATTCGCAAGAGGCAAGCTTTTGTTCGAGCACTCGCTAATCGCTCGCGTTCATCGTTCAATCAGCGTTTGTTGACTAACAATAACCAAATGCAGAGCGAGACACATGCTTCCTGTTTATACTTGGACGCGCATGCGTGAATGGTCACGTGATATACAATTTTGGTGGAGTAGTGTGAACGGAGATAAGTTTAGAAACGCTAGATGAAACGCGGATCGTTTTTTTATCTAAAACGCCTTTTCAAAACGAAAACGCATTAGTGTAAATGGGGCCTTAGACTACCTCAGTGAGAGCACCCCGCGGCAGTCCTCCGTGCAGTAGCCTGTCCAGAGCAGGAATTGATGTGGAGAAACACAGCTCTTCCTTCCTCTTCCACAAATCCAAGGCCTGTCATCAAAAACAGCATCAACGACTGATGAAAAAATGAACGTGATGTCAAACAAACACGACATAAAGGGATAGTTCACCCGAAATTAAAAACTCTGTCATCATTTACCCTCCCGGAGAACACAGGAGAAGATATTTCAAAGAAAGCTGGAAACCTGTAACCATCGACTTCCACAGCATTTGTTTTTCCTACTACGGAAGTCAAATGGTTACAGGTTTCCAGCTTTCTTCAAAATATCTTCTTTTGCATTCAACGGAAAGAAAGAAACTCATACATTTTTAGAAACACTTGAGGAAGAGTACATAGTGTGTACATTTTCTTTTTTGGGGTACTACCCCTTAAATGTGGTAATAACTTACAGTGCTGACAGCTGGAACACAGGCTTTACTGACCAGACGCTGGAGATTCAGAGCCGCCGGGTAACTGAGTCCAGCCAAACGCGAGAGCTCCACCGGGGTGACCGACAGTACATCCTACAGGTCACAGGTCACAGGTCACAGGTCACACACACACACACACACACACACACACACACACACACACACACACACACACATTAAAAGAAGTCTACTCTCGTTACGAGGAAACATTCAAGAGGTGGTCAGACTGTTTTACCTGACAGGTTTCCAGCTGATGCCGCTTGAGTCTCTCGCACAGATCAGCTGAGACTCCCGACCTCCGCAACTTCTTACTTGCCATTGAGGCGATATTACTGCGCTATACGATTGATTGTAATATAACTATAAAACACGACACCCTTCAGTAACAGCTGTTTACATTATGTAGACAGCTTTGGTGTGAAGTTTTTCCATGGAAACTTGTTACATGGTAAGTTTTGAAATTGCGAAGCGCGCCCGGAAACGGACGACAAAAATGTAGTGCATGTTGGTTGTGGGTAATGTAGTTTATGAGTGTGACGACTGTTTAAAGTGCATTTAAACTTTTTTCATTATATATTTTTTTGTGTTTATCATTACTGTTTATCTATTAAACTCTCAACTTTCTGTTTTTAATGACAGGTTGTAACGTTTCAATCAAATCTGCAAGACTCTTCAACATATCAGGCACATATGGGAAAAAAAAAACATTGAAATTAACTTATGAATAAAAAATGTAAATTAGGGCATCATTACAATAGTAAAAGTGTGTAATAAAACACCATAATTAATCTTCTCACTGCTTTGATTTGGGGTTATGTTCGAGTTGGGTTATTTTGTTTACCATTAAAACATAATAAATTAATAAATTAATTCAGCTCTTGACACAATTTAAATTAAATGATAACTGAAATACACACACACACACACACACACACACACACACAAAATGAAAAAAACATAAAAAATGCACACAGCAAAAAAAAAACTAAAAGATAAACAAAAAGTAATAAAAAAACTTTTAACAATATTACATTTTTAACAATATCAACAAACACCCTAGCCCCAATACTATAATAATACTAAAATAACACTGCACTTTTGGGCTGCATGGTGGTGCAGTGGGTAGCACGATTGCCTCACAGCACGAAGGTAGCTGGTTTGAGCCTCGGCTGGGTCAGTTGGCATTTCTGTGTGGCGTTTGTTTTCTTCACGTGGGTGCTCCAGTTTTCCCCACAGTCCAAAGACATTGCACTATAGGTGAATTGGGTAAGCTAAACTGTCCAAAGCGTATATGTGTGAATGAGAGAGTATAGATGTTTCCCAGTGATGGGTTGCAGCTGGAAGGGCATCCGCTGCATAAAACAGATGCTAGATAAGTTGATAAGTAAGTTCATTCCGCTGTGGCGACCCCAGATTAATAAAGGGACTAAGCCGAAAAGAAAATTAAGGAATGACTAACACAGTTTTAGGCTTATTTAAAAAAATGTAATAAAAAGGAGGGTTTATATTTCAATTAGCATGTGAATGGGGTATTATTACATCAGAATTATTATAACAAAATGCACATTTTTACTTGACAGCAACAACAAAAATTGATTGTGACACATATAATTATTTCTTATTTATTCAATAACTCAAGGCTAGGGCCAGACGGAATCTGCAGACATTTTTTGCAATTTCTGCTGAGAATTTTGGTAAAAATCTGCGGATTTCTGCGGAATTATTTTGGGAGTTTCATAACTAAAATCTTAATATGTGAAATAATAAATGATAAATAATAAATTCAGATTTACACACATTTACACAAGTAAATAAACAGAATAAATGATGGGCTAAAAATCTGCCGAATTCTGCAAAATTCTGTGCACGCAGATTACGTGTGGGCCTACTCAAGGCTCATCATCAAGGGCAGACTTAACCAATAAGCGAGATAAGCAGCCGCTTAGGGCCCTGGGGAATTAGTGGGCTCCAACCAATGCCAAGAAGCCTATATCAATCTTATAGCTCTTTTATTAATTTTCCTCATAAATGCCATGGCCGCCATGATTAGTGGAATGTTTCTTTCGTACTGAACATGCAAATATTAAAATCTAATCACAAATATGGCTAACTAACTATACATATAGTTAGTTTGTGAAGTAGTTTTTTTAATATTTGTGAGTTTGTTGTATTTAATTTCACATTATGGAGATAAAATCCATCTAAATATATTTTTAAATGTAGTATATTTACAAAAAAACAACAACAACAAAAAACTAATCTACAGAGGAAAGAAATATATATCGAGAAAAAGAGTTTTAATGCTAGGGCTCCATACCTGGAATTGCTTAGAGCCCCACCCCTGTCCACCCCTGCCCATCATTCACAGCTGTGTGCTTGCAAATAGCAAGTAGCCTGTTCAATAACTCTTCACAAGTAGTGAAATAAACTAGTGAAGTATTAAGGTACTTTTTTTTTTTTTACGCAACATTGCCACACATTTCTGTTATGGTTTGTACTATTTGCAGTGTTTGTGTGCATGTGTGATTTCAAATTGATAAAAATGTTTTCTCAATTCATTAGCGTTTTTCTGCATGTGTTTTCTTAACCTTCAGGGCGTTTGAGCTCTCTCTGCCGTACATTACGTTATTTATGCAATTTGTAAACCACAATGTAAATGCATTCATGCTACCTCTGAGCTTCAATAATGCATTTAGTGCCACTTCAGCTTTTGTGTTTCTTCTGAAGTGAATTTGTTGATTATTGATCATTTAACAACAATACAGCATCTTCTTATTGTAATCTTAATGAGTGATAAATACCATAAATTGTTATGAGAGATGATGTACATTTAGTGTACATTTACTTCATCTTCTTCTGCTCTTGGAGTCCATGGCAGCCCTATGAACCGTTTGCGGCATTTGCGCAAACTTTAGCACACTGATAGAGAACAGTCTGATCTTCAATCACAACTAATTTGGACTCTCTAACTCAAACTTTCTAGCACTTTCTAGAAAGTCGGTATGTGTGTTTGGGACTGTGCCCTCAAGGTGCTCAAAATGTTTTGTCACAGCACCACCTTTTGGTAAAATGTTATAATGATATTTCTAAAAATGCTAATAACTTTTGACTATTTTGCCTATTGTTCTGAAACTTGTCTTGATACATTTATTGGGTTGTCCTGAAAATATCAATACCAGTTATGCCCTAATTAACTGAACTTCCTGTCCGCCATATAGCCTTGAGTCAAAAAACCCACTTTTTCGAACTCCAACATCATTTGGCTGATTTGCACCAACTTTGACTCATATCATCTTCAGACCATGCTGACAGAAAGTTATGGAATTCGTGTTGATAGACAAAACTGTTATCATTTAGCACATGCGCGAACTTAAAGGTGCGGTTTGTAAGTTTGACACCCAGTGGTTGAACTAGGTATTGCACTCCTAGATCAAAATAAACGCATGCGCGGGATGCCAGATTGAGTACAGGAGCGAGTGATTTAAACTGTGTTCTAAATAAAAGCAACGACACGCGATAGAGGGAATATTCTCCATATTGAAAGGAGTTTTGGTTCTAACCAACACCTCGAATTGATATATTAGAAATGGCTTCTATTTCTCACAGCGCAACATGTGAAACTTATGACAGTGATCACCTCAGATAAACCTTGTGTGTTTTATTCAGTGCTAAATGCTAACAATGTGAGTTTGAATGGATTCTAAACCTTACCGTTTCGTGAGTAAGTGCTTATTCTGTGCTTCTGAATGGATGTATTTACATTTCTGTCGTGTTTCGTCTGGTGCAAACAGCTAAAGTGCTGTTTGCGTGTTGTTAGAACACGAGATTACAATGTAACCTGCTCACCTAATGTTTAGGTTCGTAATATTTTTATCATTTGCTAATTAATAACCTCATGTGGAACTGAATCTGTCTCATTTTGACGTCTGATACTGTCCATTTTGGTCACGGAGGCATGCTTTCAGAGTCTTTCTGAATGAATGAATGAAATACGCTGTTTTCCAACAAGGCAACCCGGAGTGCTGAAATATAATTGGCTAAACTGGCATTGTGCAGGTTAAATTAACCTAAACAAAGACAGCGTTCCAGCACAGAAAAAACATTTTCAAAGCAGAATATCTGACTTCAGCATTGTTTTTCAGTTAAACAAGTATGTTCACTTGGGATGTTTTTTAAATATCCGCACATATATTATGGTATTTTTATGCTTTAGAAAAGTCAAAAACGTACAAACAGCACCTTTAATATAATGCTTCCAGATGACATTACAAGCTGAATCACTGCAATGGTTTGAAGTATTGAAACCAAACTTACTGTATGTGATCCAGACCTGACATTGACCAAACTACGTCAGTTTGAGCTACCTTCTGGGTTTTGACTATTAACAGAAATCATACAAAACTTATCACATGACTTTTGAATAGTTTTGTCTACTGGTCTTGCAGATACCTTGGATCATACAGAGAACATTGATATAATTTATTCCCTATTTCAGGGGTTCTCAACCTTTTTTACTTCGAGGCCCACCTCCTTTTCCGAAAGTTTTTTAAGGCCCAAACTGGTTGTCTAGCGAAAATGCTCATTTTAAAGCTTTATTTATTAGCAAAACGTTTCTTTTGTCTTCTATTATTGTCTTTTTCTTAGATAATTTTATTAAAAAAAACGAAACATTATAATAGAATATAAAATATAATAATATATATTTTAATATAAAAAAACAACTACGCACAGATAGGTTCAAAGCTCCTGAATTCTTTACGACAGGTATTCTTTAGAACTACAGAGTATTTGGGCCTTTTCTTCAATAAATGAACCTGACAGGACATCAGGACATGGAAAAAAACCCAAAACAGTTTCTTCTTTAAATTAGACTGACTACTATTCATCTATTGATTTTCTATATACAATAAAAATAAACAAAGAAATGTAAAACACCGTAAAAACACTTAAATCTGTTGAAATGCATCGATCTGAAAGCGGTTTGGTTTGTAGCTGGACATTATTAGAGTTTGCTGACAGGAACAGTGAACAGCTGTTCACTACTGACACACCACCAAGTCGCGCTAGATCCTCCTGTACAGTCGCATGTTCGTAATAAAACACTTGCGGGACATTACTTATATGCGGATATTTTAAAGTGTTCACACAAAGAGAGCATGCATAGTTTGTGAATCAACTGACTTGTGCGATACAGTACAGGTCGCAGACGTGAGGCACGCATGAGTTGGTTATTTAAACTTTAATTATCATTAACATTACCTTTACATTTTGCACAATGGTTTATTATTTATTCAACTGAGAACGTAGTAGTTGACGCGCTCTGTTTTTGCACCAAGTCCGAATTAGCCTATTCAATCGTAAAAAAAGGGAAAAGCCATTACTTCAATCATTTTAATATGACATATTTAATAATAAATTCAAATAATTATAGTATAATATTTAATTAAATTTTAAGCTACTGCCCACCTGCAGTATCGCTGAGGCCCACTGGTTGAGAATGCCTGCCCTAACTGACACAACTCACTGTCCACCATCTTGAATTAGTTTGAAAACATTTTTTTTTACTCTCCATAGATTATTAGTCCAGTTTTCACCAAATTTGGCTCAGAACATGCTGCCAAAAAGTTATAGAATTTTCTAGTTGCTCTGTAGCTTGTTGCCGTGCTTGTTTATGATGTGGCAGCTGGGCTGCTTGGCCCCGATAATTGCTGCTTGCAGCTATATTTGTTATTTATGTTCATTGCTAACTGAGGACGCTATGTATTTCATGAGTTTCACAAAATGAGATTGCACTGCAAATAATGCAATAAATCTTTGGTGAAAACTGAACGTCTTTGTGCTTTATTTTTATCCATCACTCAAATAGCATTAAGCTTAGTATTTTAACATGATATTAGTATCACAAGGAGATCTGTGCGAGAGCTCTTATGATTTCCCTCCAGGTTATTTTCTGTACACATCCATGATATTGCAGCAGAAAAGCCAAAAGTAATCTGCAAACGTTATAAGTTGCCCTTTAACGTTCAATGGATGAACTTTGAGATGGATAATGCCACCTCGCTGTAATCGGTTCCTTAAAACAGTTCACTGACTGTTTACTGTTTAACAGAGATAACTCTCACGATTTACACAAAGTGTCATAGGGCGTATACATAGAAAAAAGGTGGATTACTTCATAGAATCACATGATTAAAAGATTATGAGACAATCTGTAGTATAATAATGTGGAGAATTTAGACTGTTTCGATATATATTAAAAATAAAAAAGTGTTTTGTGGCTGGAAGGGCATCTGTCACATAAAAAAAACATGCCAGAGTAATTGGTGGTTTATTCTGCTGTGGTGAGCCCTAATAAAGCTGAAGGAAACTGAGTTAGAGAGCAAGAAAAAAGGTTTTAAGTAGTTTTTCACTGTATTTTTGATTCAATGAACTCAAGTCAAGTTGAGCTTTCTTGTCGTTCTGCTATGTGAAACGAAATGTTACAAAGTGTACAGTGGAAAGAAATGTTAGGGAAATAAACATAAAGATAATTGAACACAACACTGAACTAAAGAGCTATTTTCTTTTAAACATAGCTAACAATTTAACTATGCATACTATAAATCCAACTGATCTAACTACATTGAACTATACTATAAATATTTGACTACACATAATCATGGCGTGTTAAAGTAATGGTCAAACCTGTATCTGAAAAGAAATCATATCACTCTTTTTCATCATGTTTATTGTTTGTTTTTGGCTTGATTTAATGCTTTGCCCTGAACCTCCTAATGTTTTGATAACCTCATCGTGATCCTTCTAAGTTATTTTCATGGTCAACTCTGCCCTTTTGACGTCAGTATACTGTACGTACCAAGCTCTTTTAATCATTTCCTAAGAATCAACACAACCTTGGGAATTTTCTTGAGGACAGACTTATTTTACACCTGTATGGATGAGATACTTTTGGTGGGATGTAGGGATGTAACAGATTTGTAGCTCTAAACAAAAAAAATTATAATATAAAAGAACAAAAAAAGTAGTGAAGTCCATATAAAAATGACGTTTCACTTAATTGGCTAAAATCAGAATCAGAATCAGAAAGAGCTTTATTGCCAGGTATGTTCACACATACGAGGAATTTGTTTTCGTGATAGAGCTTCTACAGTGCAACAGAATTACAGAGACAGGACTCAAAAACTGATAATAAATATATTTTTAAAAAGTAGTGAATGCAATATGCAAATTGACAAGTGTATGTACAGGTATATTACTAAATCATAATGTGTGCAGCTGTTATGTGCAAATTGGCATGTAAAGTGTGTTGTTAAATAAGTGTAGGTGTGTATAAAAGTGTATAGCAGGTAGTGATGTTGGTTCCACAATTACTATCATCGAGTGTTCATGAGATGGATTGCCTGAGGGAAGAAACTGTTTCTGTGTCGGGCTGTTCTGGTGTGCAGTGCTCTGTAGCGTCTACCAGAAGGTAACAGTTCAAAGAGACAGTGTGCTGGGTGTGGGCGGTCCAGAGTGATTTTAGCAGCCCTTCTGCTCTCTCTGGATTAGTGCAGTTCTTGGAGAGTAGGGAGGGTTGTACCAATGATTCGCTTAGCAGTCCGAACTATTCGACGTAGTCTTCCGAGGTCGGATTTGGAAGCTGAGCTAAACCAGACAGTTATTGATGTGCAGAGGACTGATTCAGTGATGGAGGTGTAGAACTGTTTCAGCAGCTCCTTTGGGAGGTTGAACTTCCTCAGCTGATGAAGAAAGGACAGCCTCTATTGAGCTTTTTTGACAATGGAGTCAATGTGAGTGTCCCACTTCAGGTCCTGAGAGAAAAATGCAAGGCAATGACAAATTTAAAAGGGAAACTTTTCTCACAATTGTTTTAATGTCATGAGTGGGACGCAATTAATGTTCCCAATCTTTCTTCTGGTGAACATAAAGGAATATATATTGAAGAATATTGGAAAAAACATCATAGTATTTTTTGTTCCTACTGTATGAATGTCAACCGAGTAGGGAACTTAATGTCAAAAATCCAGCCTGATCTCACGAGAAAACGTAAGTATTTTACATTTTGTCAGTTTAGGGGCTAATTCGTACAAATTTGTACGAGTTTAGTCCCCCACAATCCAAAGACATGCGCTATAGGTGAATTGGGTTGGCTAAATTGTCCGTAGTGTATGTGTGTGAATGAGAGTGTATGGGTGTTTCCCAGTGATGGGTTGCAGCTGGAAGGGCATCCGCTGTGTAAAACAAATGCTGGATAAGTTGGCGGTTCATTCCGATGTGGCGACCCCTGATTAATAAAGGGACTAAGCCAAAAAGAAAATGAATGAATGAATGGACTATTTTTTCTATTTGAATTTTGTTGTAGTCATGCTCCTTTTTGATGAATAAATTATTAAAACACTGTTTTGCATTTATGACTGATTATTTGAATTATAGCACTGTTCAAAATGTCTAATTTTGTGAATTTTATGTAACTTTCCTCAATGTTTATGTTTAGTTACATATTAAACAGTATAAGCTCATAAATACAGAAAATCTACTGTAAAATTACAGCAAAAAAAAACCTTTTTGAAATTACGGTAAAATTTCAGTCATTTTACATCCTTTATTTTAGAGGGTTTTTTCAGCAGATGGGGTGCTGAAAAAAAAAGGAAAATAACAGACGTTAAATTACAGAAATTTCCTGTAATTCTTTGAATTACGGTAAATTCCTTTAATTTACATACATTATTTGGTGGTAAATTTATATAATTTAATGGCTGTTATTTTTTTACGTTAACAAAAACGTAAAATAACAGATTTTTTTTTACAGTGTGTTAAAACAAAATTACTTTTTTTGATCCCCATGCTGAAATTTTTTTTAAGTAAATGTGTTTTCGTCATAGTTTATGTGTAGTTTTTCTTATCAGAAAAATATTTGATCCTACTCAATTATGTGCGCATATATTCTTGACACCCATTTTAAAATTTAAGCACATCTTGTGATTCAATCCCCTTTTTTCTGCATTATTCCAAAATGCGCATAAAACTAGGTGGATGGAAATAAAGTGAATGACTGCTTTTTTCCATCATCCTTCAGAATATCTTGTTTTGTGTACAACAGAAATTCATCAAAGATGCACTTGAGAGTGAGCAAATGATGCTATTTCATTTTTCAGGTGAACTTTTGATTTTATGGTGCATAAAAGCCAAATCTCATGACCAGCTTTCTGAAGAAAAATTAGATTTAGAGATCATTGGGATAGAATCAGCCCAGAAACATCTTCAACATTTAAAATCAAATCAAACCGCCTCAGATAACCCTTTTAAATGGAAAGACGTGACAGCGTTTGCTCTTTTCCGTGGTGGAGAAACTATTCACAGATTGTATGAGCTACCAGTGTTTCGCATTGCTCTCAGGGCATCTGACGGCCAGTGTGAAGTTTGACAGAGACAGACAGGAGCTCCATGTATGGGCAAAGCATCGGCCTGTCTTTCACTATCTCTGGACCTGATAGAGATAAACACCCTGCTGTCCATGACACTTGGCCACAGACCCGCTGAATGGCTCTGGTTAAAATAGCCTGGAATTACTGCAGATAAAAGTGGCATTAGGATTATGCAGATATGAATTATACAATATGTAGCTTTACTTTTTTCCCGTTTGTGACTCACAAACGTTTGGACCACAAAACCATCAATTGTCAATTTGACATGTCAATTTGAATATTGTTTACTATGTTTATCATAGCTAACTAATGCATTTTTATTTGTTGTATATGGAAAATGTCTGAAAATATGTTAAATTAAGTTCTTAGCAATGCATATTACTAAACAAACATTAAGGTTTTGTGTTTTTACAGTAGGAAATTTACAAAATGTCTTCATGGAACGTGATCTTTACTTTTTAATTTGATGTTTTAATAATTTTTAACATTATTTTTGGCTATTCCTGCTAAGCTTAAGACTTAAAAATATTTTTAATCAATTAATACATTTAATTAATTTATATATTACAATATTTAATTTAATTTAATTAATAAAATTTATTTTAAAAGTAATTTTATTACTATAATTTACAGAAGACTCTAGCCCCTTTCACACATACAGACCTTTCTGGAAAATTACCAGCAATTTTCCGGAAAGGGATCATGTGTGAACAGGCTCGTTTTGAAAATACCAGTAAATTCGTTCCGGCAATTTTCCGGAAAGAGAAGTTGTAACCTTACTGGTAATTTGCCGGAATGCTGCGCTGGGTAAACACAGAAGGAAGATTGCCGGAAAGAGCGTGTCCACGTCTAGAATGTGCTGACGTGAGACGTCTACTTCAGCCAATCAGAACATTCATACATATTCACATTCATGCTGTTTATGAAAATAAATGAATATTTTTCCAGACACATTTAGCTGCTAGTTGTTAGTTAGATAACGTTTCCATTTTCCTTCTTAATGCCAACTGTGTAAATAATTATCAATAAAATGCTTATGATAAACCGCTGTTAGTTTACCTTCAAGCTCTGCTTCAGTTGCTTGACGCGTGTGCACGTGAAGGAGCCCATGAGCGCCAGCACACACACCTATTATAAACATCTCGACATGTCAAAGTGTTCCTCTATATGTTTTCATCAAAGTTGTTCACAACACTTATCCATCCACATAATTTGTAATGTAGTCAAGTGTGTAAACATTTAGCTGCGGTTCGCATTTCTGCCTTTGGATGTCTCTTAAAGCAGCTGCATGAAAGCTACAGCTTTAAATAAAAGTGAAACCATCAAAAAAAAGGCCGACTCCTTCTGTTTACATACACAAGCGCAGCCGTTTAGAGCTCATTTCTGGTTAATGATGTCAGAATTTATCTGCGTTTGGGACTGGATGTATGAATGGTCTTTTCTGGAAAAATTCCAGAGCGTCCTTGCCTGTGTGAACACCTTTTTTGTGAACTACTGGTAAAGTCGATCCGGAAATTTTCTGGATATTTACTGGTATCACTGTGTGAAGGGGGCTAATGTCATTAAGTAGCTAAAGTTTATAAACTGAAAAAAATATATATTGTCAGCCATATTTTGAGCAATAATCACATGATAACCCATTAAGAAAAAAATGTTTGGATTGCATTTCTTAACTCCTAAAGGCCTGTGAACACCGAGACGCTTTCTGCTCGCGTTTTCCGTCGACGTTTAACACCACGTGACTAAATAAGGGGCGCCAATGTGATCTACACACCAATGCGCAAAACGTCAGGCGTAAAAGCGTCATTTTTAAAGAAACGCCTTATGCTTGTTTTTTTTGTTTTAAAGCGCCGCATCAAAACCTTCTCCACCAATCAGATTGCCACTTTTGTTCATGTGTACAGAGCTGCTGAATTTACAGTAAACAGCACTTAGAGGTGCTCAAGCGCAACACTGTAAATGCGAGCGCACATTGAAGAAGATACGCAGAGGCGATATGAACGTGGAGCTGCTTATTGCACTGGTGAACAATAATCATTTCTTTATCGCTAGAGCTGCTACTTGAACCATCCATGCTTGTTCGAATCGCCAGTAACTTTAACAACAAGCGTGTCAACTATATGTCTTCTTCGTCTGTGTTACAAGCGGGTGTCGTACATACACAAAGTTGTGTATCGCCATCTAACGTCAAGGAGTGATTTTGCATACTTTTGCTTGACGCCAGTAAAAATCAATTGGGTTTGAATTTGGAAAAACGTCTCGAAAAACGCCAACGATAAACGCAAACAAAATGTGTCCTGGTGTGTACGAGCCTTAGGGCCTACTCACACTATGCTATCCGAACCGTGCCCAGGCCCGTTTTCTGGATCGTTTGAGAAGTGTGAGTGTTCTGCATCGGTTCACTTGGGCTCAGGCGTGGTAAGCTTACAGTGTGAGTGCAAGCGTGCCTGAGCCCGAAACTGAAAGCGAAACGTGACTTTTAAGGGACTGTTTCATATGGATTAATTAATCATTCGTACTGTTCAATGAACGCAAACTGTCGTAGATTATTAAAGACGCAAACCCCTCACTGCACGTCAGCTGCGCCTTCAACAAACCTCCTAATTCCTGCAGCACGAGGACTTTATGATTGTTTATGAGCGTCAAAAGTAACTGATCTGTTCGCGAAATATTAGACTGCGTGTCACCACATATCAAACGACTTAAACAATATAACTAAAGAAATCTCCACTGTGCTAAGCGAGGGCGCTTACTGAACAGCGCATCATCGATGATGTAAGTGCGCCCAGGCCTGAATGTAATGTGAGTGCGGGCCGTCGGGGGAGACGGGAGGAGGGACAAGCGTGCTTTGGCCTGGTTCAAGGCAACTGTGCATAGTGTGAGTACGGCCTTAATGTCGCTAACACACTCAATGCATTTTTTTTTTCCAAGACATCCCATAAGATCTAAAATATCAACCTCTACCAAATGGTTGATATGTCGGTTTATGGTAAAGGTATCAGAATTAATCCATATACTATGACAAATCTAAACATATAAAGCATAATACCAATTTATTTAAAAACATCATAAAAATAAAACATTTGTGAATACTAAATCATCTTTATTTTTTAAAGTATAAAATATTTCAGATTCTCATTTAACAGGTTGTATTGTTGTTGTTGTTTTTTTTACAATAAAGCCAAAATCAAGTGAAGTGCAACAGGATTAAATTTGTTTGATTTTTTTTTTTTTTGTAAAGCAACGATGCTGTGTAAACCGTTATTTAAAACAGTCCTTCTTTAAATGACTTCATTGTTAAATGATTGTTAATACAGTTTTAATCAGTGGCTTTGGTGCATTTCTCACAACACTATTTACATTTGCACAACAGTTCATGCATTTCTCAAAACCATTAGTACAAACTGCAAAACCTAGTGGATAACCTGCAAAAGCGGGTCACTTGCTCAAAATGGAGAGCTCATTCCTCAAAAGCAAGTATT
>CAIGQZ010027068.1:5678301-5699319 GCA_903798205.1 Danio tinwini | reverse complement strand
GACGGACGGACGGACGGACGGACGGACGGACGGACGGACGGACGGACAGACAGACAGACAGACAGTGTGTGTTGTGCAGCTCTATGGAGGTGTGTGCCCGCGCTGCCGCTGACATCAGTTTAATGAAATCATGAAAGGCTAGCACATTCACTCGCACTCTGACGTCATCGAGGGCGGGTCCGCGCAAACAGAGGATGCGCTCGCGCCTTGAGCATCACTGAGAACGAGCGAGGCGCCTTTACTGAATCGCTGAAATAAGAGAGAACTTACTCAAATCAAAGGAAACCGTTGCTTGGCGAGGAACATGGCATCAAAGTGTCCCAAATGTGATAAAACAGTTTATTTTGGTAAGTCGTTCATTTTTTCCCCGTTCTTTTTTCGCAGTACCAATAACACAATGCACGCGCTGGATGATTTCATCGACCGTCTGCAGCCTAAATGTCATGTAGTGACTGATTTACTTTAATTGTGGTTTACATGTAAAGGGCTGTGCTTTATGAATAGCGGTTGCAGACCACACTGGCTTGAGTGTAATTAGCCGGCTAATCTTGCATGCGCGATATTCTTAGTACTAAATTAATTATGCTTTATGATTAATATTCGCCCACATGACCCTGGCTACATTACAGACGCTAATGAAACTATTTTATCTGCACAGATAGGAGATAGCATGATTATTGAGCCGGTGCGCTGCAATACACTATATGGAAATCCCCAAAATGAATACAAGAGACAGTTTGATCATGTCTGAATGAATATTGCATGGTGCATGAAATGCTGAAGAAGAATGAATGAAAGTGTGTGTGACTGGGCTTCATGATGACACCTTTAAAGCAAGACTATATGTTTAATATCAAAATTCCTTTACGATTTAAATAAACATTGTTATAGTCAGCTAATCAACAGTGGGCTGGATAGCTTTTTATGTTTTTCATGTGAATAAGTAGCCTAATAAGTGTTTTATTAATTAATTGACCCTTCAAAAACCACCACAAACTGAAACACACCAACTACTGATGAATATAGGTGGAATTAACCATATTTGACCCATTTTATAGATCTGGTAAATGCTTTCGACACTCTTCAATACTATATACTTATACATTTAATATTTATTTCTTTTCTTTCATTCTCAAAAAGCCTCCTGTGATGTTTTGATGTATTGAAATACTCTCTCTCTCTCTCTCTCTCTCTCTCTCTCTCTCTCTCTCTCTCTCGCTCTCGCTCTGTGTGTCTCTATCTCTCTCCCTGGTTAAATGTAATAGATGGAAAAGATTTTAAACAGCAGGTGTCATTTGGCATTAGTCCCCACAGCGTAATTAATCATTATATTAATGTATTATTTATCATTAACATCTGTTAGCTAAAATAATTTTTAGTGAAATCCCCACAGGGCTTAATTCTCTTATTTGTTTAGAGAAACAAGTTAATCTCAATGTAAAAGAACTGGGTTAAGTAATGCATTATGACTCTAATCATGCTTTAAAGCAGAAAATCAACGTGCATGATTAGCAAACTAGCATTTATCCGTGTTAATATCATATGCTGATTTAACTGACTCCTACTGAGCACTGAAAGTAATTAAAATGTGAGAATCTAGTTTGACTTTGGCTATTGCTTGCTCTCATGAGACTTTAAAGGAACAATCTATTTTTTCCCCTTTCTTTTTCCTGTTGAAAATAGCCTTATTTTACAAGAGTTTTACTATTTTCGTATCCATTCAGATGATCTCAGAGTCTGGCAGGAGCACTTAGCTTAGTTTAGCATAGATTAAATTAGATTAGACCATTAGCATCTCGCTTAAAATTATCAAAGAGTTTCGATAAATTTCCTGTTTAAAGCTTGAAAGCTTGATTTCTATTTTCTATCAATATAAATACTCTCACTCCTGTCTAAAAATCTAGGAAATTGGTTGCTGTACCATGAATGCAGTGGGCTTAATGATATTACACAGCTTTGTTACCTAGTTACTAGTTGGGGATTATTTTCAGGTGCTTTAAATAGAAAATGTATCACTCTAATTAGAATTTTTGAGAGAGATGCTAATGGTCTAATCAGATTTAATGATTTATGCTAAGCTAAGCTAAAAGTGCATCTGCCGGATCCAGAGATTATTGGAATTCACTGGTAAAACTCATCTGACTAACTCTAGGATAATTATGTTTACTTAACAGCTGTGTTTGACCCCAAGAAAGCATTCATTCCCCCTTAATATTCATAGAAACATGAAAATTACTAATATTTTCTTACATTTGATATTTTGAGATAATGGGCCCTATCATACGCTCGACGCATTAAGGTGCAAGACTTGTTTGACAAGATTTGTTGCTGTTTTCAGACCAGTGCAAGCTTAATTTTCCCAGCCTGATCTCACGAGGAACCTTAAGATTTTACAGTTTGTCAGTTTAGAGGCTAATTCGTACAAATTCGTACGAGTTCAGTCGTATGAAAATGTACGATTTTAAAAAGGAGGCATGGCACCTAACCCCACCCCTAACCCCAACCGTCATTGGGTGATGAGCAAATCATACTAATTTGTACAAATTAGATCGTACAAATTCATATGAATTAGCTACTAAATCAAAAAGTTACGAATTGCAGTGAGATTGCGTTGAATTTTCCTGTTTTGCGTCACGTTGTTTAAATAGTAAATTCATTTGCGCCACTTTGTGGACTCATGGGTGTGCCGGTCTAAAAAGGAGGTTTTTTAAGTAGCATTGGCGTGTTGCTATTTTGAGGAACTAAAATAGACCAAGCCATTGACCAACTGAAAGCTGGTCTAAAGTATTTAAAGTTTAAAGCTGGGTTTTAAACCATATGGGGCATAGGACGTGTGTTTGGATATAACTCAGTTTTTTGACCAAACGTCGTTATTAATTTTCATTTATTCGTTTGCTGGAAATTAGAACTGAATTTAGCTTTGAAACAAATCTTTGCACTTACAGTAACAAACACTTCACTTCACTTGCACTTCAGTGGAGTGAGTTACCACCGTTTCCTTATCCATGAAAGTAAAGGAGTAAAGTAAAGCATAAAAAAGAAAGAGAAAGAAGCCAAATTGAGGAGGCTCATTCTTTATCCTCATGCAGATTGTCTGTTTAACTATTTTCTCGCTAGTGAAGCGTTCAGTTTTTCCACTTACAAAGTCCACCATGTAAATAGCAAATGCGCCATGGTGTGACACAACTGACTCTCAAAGGGAATAGGAGATGAGACTCTGATTGGTTTAATGCACTTTATACACAAAACACACCCATAACTCATTAAGAGAATAAGCACAACCTTGTTAGACCATGCGCCAGAGCAGAGAGCGTATTTTTTCGTCCTTAAAATAGCAAAAGTGGATTAGGACACACCCTTAATGCTTTAGACTTTGCGCCTAGATCGTTAAAATAGAGCCTAATGTCGGTAGTCAACTAGTAGTTAATGGGTAGGCTACCAACATTGACTAAACAGTAAGTATGTTGGGGTGTAACTATATCTTTAAGTTTAGTTAAGCTACAATCAGTTCAAACCTTTGCAATAAAACATGACTGATGCATAAATATTATTTTATTATCACATCTTTATGTGTACAACAAGGCACACAGCTTCATTTAAATGACTTTTACTCGAGAAACATGTTTTGCGCACGTAAGTACCCTGCTGAAAAATCCAGCTTAAACCAGCCTAAGTCGACCAGCCTGGTTTTAGAGGGGTTTTGGCCATTTCCAACCTTGTTTTCCAGCCATTTCCAGCCTGGTTTAAGCTGGTCAGGCTGGGAGTTGACCAGCTAAAACCAGCTTGACCAGCCTGGTTTAAGCTGGACATAGCTGGTTTTGGCTGGTTTAAGCTAGCCATTTTCCAGCCTCACCAGCTAAAACCAGGCTGGAAATGACTGGAAACCAGCCTGGAAATGGCCAAAACACCTCTAAAACCAGGCTGGTTGACCAGCTAAAACCAGCCAACCATCTTAGGCTGGTTTAAGCTTGATTTTTCAGCAGGGTATGCTATCTGTTAGCAGATAATTAGCATCTGTTTGCTAACTACTGAAGCTAACCAGGTAAATTTGATCCTTGAAGCATTTTGCAGGACTTTCTCCTTCTAGTCTGTGGTTAAAAAGCGTAGTGTTCTTTATGTCCTTCATTTAGGTTGTTGGTGTATGTGAAACTCTTTTTCGTGTTTGTTTCTGCAGTGTTCGCGACCTCTGTAAGTTTCTGTCAGACTGTAATTTGCCATGCATATCCTCACTATGGAAACAGCTCATTTGATAACTCAGGTTAAAAAGGCTTCATGAAGCTATTAAGCAGAACAGCAAGTCTCGAGTCGAGGACTAATTACTGTCTGTTCAGCTTCACATGTATTTGTCTGCAAAACAAAAACATTCTGCTTTTAATCTTGCTAATATCTGGCTGTGTGGGCATGTCTGTTTGTGAGGAGAAAGACAGAGATGGAGCATGCATATCTAAAACATAAAAATGCAATGGATATAGAAGTCTCATATTTATTGATTCGTCACTTGATTATATTCAGTGACATGTTATTATTATATCTTATAAATTAAAGTAAAAAGACTGCTTTAATGATTTAAATAAAATAAATATGTCATGGATTCAACAATGGTTGCAAACCAAAAAATAAATAAATAAACGAAATGAATGTCATTGCGTCTATACTTTGATGTAATGTCTGTAAATATATGTATAATAATTGTACAGTATACAATTGAAAGTCAAGATGATTATCCCTCCTGATAAAATGTAATCCGTTAAAACATATTTCCAAAGTGTTGTTTAATGGCGAGATTTTCAACACATTTAATAACTAATTTACTAACAACCCATGATGTGCCGTGATGACAGAACATAATGGGCTCTATTTTAACGATCTAGGCGCAAAGTCTAAAGCACAGGGCGCAAAAGCATGAAGGGTGTGTCTGAATCCACTTTTGACATTTTAAGTATAGAAAAATAAGGTCTGGGCCACAGCGCATGATCTAATAGGGTTGAGCTTATTCTCTTAATGTGTCATAGGTGTGTTTTGAGAATAAACCAAATTAGAGTCTCATTTCCCATTCTCTTTAAAGGTGTTGTATGTAAGTTTTTGACTCTTCTAAAGCATAAAAATACCATAATATGTGTGCAGATATTTAAGAAACATTGATTGACAGCCGCGTATTAACATGTCTTCGTAGTAACGTGTATCGTAATATCAACAAGACTGGACGTGCGAAAGCAACTGGGATTAAAAGATCTGTTCAGCTCTCTGTGATCATCAATCATCATCAAATGTGATTAAGAATGAGTTTTACAAGTTTAAAGGTGCTGTATGTAAGTTTTTGACTCTTCTAAAGCATAAAATTACCATAATATGTGTGCAGATATTTAAGAAACATCCCAAGTGAACATACTTGTTTAACTGAAAAACAATGCTGAAGTCAGATATTCTGCTTTGAAAATGTTTTTTTCCGTTCTGGAACGCTGTCTTTGTTTAGGTAAATTTAACCTGCACAATGCCAGTTTAGTCAATTATAATTCAGCACTGCGGGTTGCCTTGTTGGAAAACAGCGTATTTCATTCATTCATTCAGAAAGACTCTGAAAGCATGCATTCCCGACCGAAATAGATAGTATCAGACGTCAAAATGAGACAGATTCAGTTCCACGTGAGGTTATTAAATAGCAAATGATATAAATATTACGCACCTAAACATTAGCTGAGCAGGTTACATTGTAACCGCCTGTCCTAACAACACACTTTGTGACGAGATACGCAGTAAAGAGCAGTTTGGCTGTTTGCACCAGACGAAACACGACAGAAATGTAAATACAGCCATTCAGAAGCACAGAATAAGCACACTCACGAAACGGTAAGGTTTAGAATCCATTCAAACTCACATTGTTAGCATTTAGCACTGAATAAAGCACATGAGGTTTACCTGAGGTGATCACTGTCATAGGTTTCACGCTGTGAGAAATAGAAGCCGTTTCTAATATATCAATTTGAGGTGTTGGTTAGAACCAAAACTCCTTTTAATATGGAAAATATTCCCTCTATCGCGTGTCGTTGCTTTTGTTTAGAACACAGTTTAAATCACTCGCTCCTGTACTCAATCTGGCATCCCGCGCGTGCGTTTATTTTGATCTAGGAGTGCAATACCTAGTTCAACCACTGGGTGTCAAACTTACATACTGCACCTTTGAAACGTTTTTTAAACAGTGCATGTTTATAATGAATTACAGCGATTTTACCATGTGTGTGTGTGTGAACTTTGTAACGACATTGTGTGTGACTCATTGTCACAGAAAGGCTTGAATTAACTCCACTACAAATGCATCAAATTACTGTAGTATTTCTCACAAACGCTACATGAGATCTAGGGATGCTTAAAATAACAGATTAACCATTAACCGAAAGGGTGTGTTTGTAACCGATTAATGGTATCAGTTAAACGGTAAAAAAATATAATTTATATCGATCAATTTGAGGTAACCTGATATTTTTATTTGATGAAAAAAAAAAAAAAAAAAAACATGATTGGACAAACAACATATGCCAGTTCTTAAAAGGATTCAGTCAGTGTTTCGTTTTGTAATCTAAATTTGTCATTTAAGTGAAAAATATCTAGGGCAGGCCTGTTTATTTGATTCTTTTTATTGAGTTTATTCTTTTTTTCTATGCTGTTGGAAACACTGCAGGTGCGTGAAGATGTTCTGTTATGTCCTTTATGCTGCTGTTCGCATGTTAAAATAAATCAGTATTTTAATATGCAACATTTAATGTGTCATGCAAAATAGACACGTCAATTTTGTTATTAAATAATATTTTAATATTAATCTGGTTGGCAAAATTAACTCAAATGAGCATCCCTAGTGAGAACTGCTTGCTTCATGTCTGTCACTGTGCTGTTTATCTGACGCAGCCGAGGTGGAGATTGAGGCAAACTCTGACAGGCACGTGGGAACAGTGGGCGGGGAGAACTAGCATTAAAGGCACAGGCAATAAAAACAGCTACATGTTGTTCAGAGCAGAAAATTCTAATGTTCTGAAAGGTATATTAAATAATCTGATGGATGTTTTGAGCTGAACTTTTACAGACACATTCTGGAGACACAAAAGACTTATCTTAAATCTTGAAAAAGGGGTAAAATAAGTGCCCTTTAAAACATTTAAAAATCACATTTACACAAGTTAAATGCCATTTTGATTAACAAATCTAGTGATCTTTAATAAAATGCAGCTTTGGGGCTAAAGTCTTGTGTCTATTTCAGTGATTAAGAGAAACACATTTTGAATCTGCCAGAAAAACACATATGCAGTTGAAGTCAAATGTATTAGTCGTCCTGTGATTTGTTTTGAATTCTTTTTTCAAAAACTCCACAAGTGATGTTTAACACAGACAATTTTTGGCAGTATTTTCTATAATATTTTTTTTCTTGTGGAGCAAGTCTTATTCATTTATTTTAGCTAGAATGAAGCAAGGTAGTTTTTTTGGTTGGCTATGGAACCAACCACTGTTACCACTGTAACCACAATTAGCTTTTCTAATTATTCTAACTTGCCTAACATAGTAAGGTATTGAAATTACACTTTAATATTTTAAAATAAGCAGAAAGGTATTGGGCCCTATCATAAACCTGGCGCAATGCGCAACACAAATTTGCTAGTTTCAGCTCGACACAAGTGTCATTTTGACATTTTGCGCCATGCTGTTTAAATAACAAATGCATTTGTGCTCATATGAGCACCCGTAGGCGTTCTGGTCTAAAAAGGAGGTGTGTTAAAGGGCACCTAGGTTACCCCTTTTTCCAGATTTAATAAAAGTCTTTTGTGTTCCCAGAATGTGCCTGTAAAGTTTCAGCTCAAAACACCCATCAGATTATTTATTATAGCTTTCACTAGTTTGTGTTTTATAGCTCTCAATAGATTTTTGCTGTTTTTGTGTACTGCGCCTTTAAGGCTAGTTCTCCCCGCCCACCGTTTCCACGTGCCTGTCAGTGTGCCTCAGTCTCTGCCCTCGGCTGCTTCAGACAACTGACACAGACATAAAGGAAGCAGATCTCACGTAACGTTTGTGAGAAAAACTACACTCTCAGAAATAAAGGTACAGGAGCTGTCACTGGGGCAGTACCTTTTCAAAAGATACAAAATTGTACCTGAAGGGTTCATAATGGTACCTCAAAGGTACTTTTTAGGTACATTTGGGTACTAATATGCCCTTTTGAGGTACCAATGTGGATCCTTTGTGTACAAATATGTATCTTTTGAAAAGGTACTGCCCCAGTGACAGCTCCTGTACCTTTATTTCTGAGAGTGTACAGTAAGACCTTTACCAATGAGTATTTGGTGCATTTGTTGTGTGGAGCTGCAGAATGAGCCACACATGATGTCGTTACAAAGTTCACGCACACACACACACAGCGCAGACACACACGCACATACATACAGCGCGCGCATTTAGCTTTGCACTGTCTTTTGTTGCAAATGTGACAGGATACAGGTTGATATCCACTGCTGTATGGATATCTGTTATGTTCATGTACAAAATAAACCAGATTTAACGTCCACAAACCGGGATTGAAGCGTCTTTTATTATTGTTATAATAAAACATGCGGCTGTGTTGAAGTAAAGCTGAAGTAAATCGCTGTAATTCATTACACACATGCACTGTTTTAAAACATTTTAAACTTGTAAAACTCACTCTTGATCACATTTGAGGATGATTGATGATCCTAAACTGAACAGACCTTTTATTTAGGGTTGCTTTGCGCACGTCCTGTCTTGTGGATATGATTACAAACGTTACAACGGAGACATGTTAATACGCAGCGGTCAATCAATATTGGGGGGCGACAACAAGGCAACCCGGAGTGCTGAATTATAATTGGCTTAACAGGCATTGTGCAGGTTAACTTTACCTAAACAAAGACAGCGTTCCGGCACAGAAAAAAACATGTTCAAAGCAGAATATCTGACTTCAGCATTGTTTTTCAGTTGAACAAGTATGTTCACTTGGGATGTTTCTTAAATATTTGCACAGAGAGCTGAACAGATCTTTTAATCCCAGTTGCTTTGCGCACATCTAGTCTTGTTGATATTATTATACACATTACCAAGAAGACATGTTAATACGCGGCTGTCAATCAATTCGGTAGAGAGGGAAACCACACTCCTATGTCACATTGCGGTCAGCCTCAAAATGGGAGGGATTTGGATCCTATTATAACGTCAGGAAAGTGAAAAAGGAGACTTATTGCCTTTATATCACCCCAATATGACTGTGGAAACACTATACCTATAGGCAGTTCTGTCCAAACAACTTACAAAAGATGATTTTCATCATACTGTAGATGCCCTTATACGTCTTGTGGATAACTGTGGTTAACTTTTAATGGTCAAACATTGCGATACAAGTATACAAACCATCACCATTTGCTGGAACTGATTTTTTTCTGTCAAATTGAAAACATAAAACGTTATTCTGACCAATACTTATTAAATATATAAAATAATATGTGTTCATAGTAGTTTGTATTAAGTTTTTTAAAGTTTCCACTTCCTTACAATAACTTCTTGCTTACAAAAGGATGGAAACCTAGTCATTTAAATTGGCATATGAAATTGTTTTATATTGCAGTACCGTGACCTTTAAATACATTCCTTATTAGGATGACAGTTACTAAAATAAAATAAAATTAAATAATAAAGTAGGCTAACACGGTGGCTAAGTGGTTGGCGTTGTTGCCTTATAGCAAGAAGGTCGCTGGTTCAAGTCCTAGCTGGCATTTCTGTGTGGAGTTTGCATGTTCTCCCTGTGTTGGCGTGGGTTTCCTTTGCGTACTTTGGTTTCCCCTCACAGTCCAAAGACATGCGCTATAGGTGAATCGGATTAATTAAATTGGCCGTAGTGTGTGTGTTTGTGAATGAGTGTGTATGGATGTTTCCCAGTACTGGGTTGCAGCTGGAAGAACATCTGCTGTGTAAAACATATGCTTGATAAGTTGGCGGTTCATTCCACTGTGGTGAACCCCTGATGATTAAAGGAACTAAGCCGAAGGAAAATGAATGAATGAATTTAACAGTATGCATGCTTGATGCTTACAATTCCTGTTCATCTTTGACCCATGTGCATCTTTCATATGGTGTGCCATTCCAGAGAAGGAGAAAAAAAAAGATTATTTTTAAACATATAATCACTATAGCACAACATAATAAAAGAAGCCCCTTTTTTTCATTGCCTTATTCAAAGTCATCCCGTCTTTATTAGCTGTTTTATTGCTTTATATGCATCATGTGCTTGCTAAGCGAAGAAAATGGATTTGTTACCCTGAGGCAACATCCTGCAATAGAACACAGAAAAATAAACACAAAAACATCCCCGAATGGATATGGCAAAGTTGCGCTGTTCTTCAGTCCGGACTCACAGTGACGTGATGTGCTTCGTGAGGGTTTTCTGTGACCCCGAGGCCTGTGCCTGGAATATTCCAGCCTCGATATGATGGGGTCACGTTTGATAAGAACCTTTCACTTCACAAGAGTGTTTCACCGTCATTCACATCTGCCCAACATCCTCTGTGAGGAAGCGTGCTAACATTTAACCCATAATCTAGTACCTTTTTTTAGATGCTAGTATCTGATCCATTAAGGGCTTACTCACACTATGCTATCCGAACCTTGCCCAGGCCCGTTTCCCGAATCGTTTGAGAAGTGTGAGTGCTCTGAATTGGGATCAGGCATGGTTCACTTGGGTGGCCTTGGCCTGGTTGGAAGAGATGGGCCTGAGCGCGGTTCACTTGGGCTCAGGCGCGGTACGCTTACAGTTTGAGCGCAAGCGTGCCTAAGCCTGAAACTGAAAGCGAAACGTGACTTTTAAGGGATTGTTTGATATGGATTAATTAATCATTCGTACTGTTTAATGAATGCAAACTGTCGTAGATTATTAAAGACGCAAATCCCTCACTGCACATCAGCTGCGCTTTGAGCAAACCTCCTAATTCCTGCAGCACGAGGACTTTATGATTGTTTATGAGCGTCAAAAGTGGCTGATCTGTTCGGCGAAATATTAGACTACAAGTCACCGCATATCAAACGACTTAAACGATATAACTAAAGAAATCTCCACTGTGCTGAGCGAGAGCACTTACTGAAATTGTTTAAAAATGAACTATAGTTTGTAGAGACTGTATTTTGTTTTATTTGTACTGTAAATCTTTTGTTGTTATTTTAATAAATAAATGATCAGGCCATGTGATTGGTCATCATGACTGCATCAACTTTGAGCCCCCAAAGTGTCCGGCTTGACGGCTTTGTTTTCAACTCCACCCCCGCCTGTGCTCGGCTAATCTCGTTGATCACTGGCTGCAGCTGTGCTTCATGTCGAACGCACCTAAAGATATTGAGTGGAGTTTAGTAAGGGTATTTATGGTAGTTTTAAAATGATCTGATAGGCTAGCTAATAATTAGTGATGAGGATCAGCTGTAGTCAATCATATCACATGCTCCTCTCGAAATTAGTTAGCAAAACTTCCCTTTGTGGTTATCAGAATAATAATTGAAAAGGTTTGGAACAAGTAAACAGTGATTAAACAATGACAGAATTTCCATTTTATTTGTTGAACTATCCCTTTAAGAGTCAACACCAGACTAAATGAATAAAAGCGTTTCGGTGGGCCAGGTGGGCATCTTTCCTCTGACTAGACTCAAACCACCATTTGCTAAAAGCTCTGATCTTTGCCAGTCATCATTACAGTAAGAGTCTCTGAAGAGTCGTTTCAGTCCGTGTGTTATAATGACGCTTGCTTCAGGGGAGAGTTTGAACACTTTCATTTAAAGAGCCTTTTAAGTCGTCGTCCTAATGTACGTCTTCAAATGAACAGTGATTTGTAAATGGGATAAATCTCTTTGTGTCTTGTAGCGGAGAAAGTGACATCTCTGGGGAAAGACTGGCACAAATTCTGTCTGAAGTGTGAACGCTGTAACAAGACCCTGAATCCAGGAGGACATGCTGAGGTGAGAAAAAAAGAGACCAAAAACGAAGGAAAAGAGAAAGTGTTGGTGATAAAGACCCTAGTAAAATGCATTAGCCCTTTCTTTACATGATGAAAACTGATGAGTCTGTGATGTAATCTAAATTACTTATTTGAGGTAATGTATTTGGATTACTTTTGGATTACTCTGAGATTTAAATACATTTTTTTCAGTTTGTTGCAAAATTTCCAAGCATAGATATGAAATTCAATTCCATTCACCTTTATTTGTATAGCGCTTATACAATGTAGATTGTGTCAAAGCAGCTTCACATAGAAGTTTATAGTAAATTGAAACAGTATCTGTTCAGATTTTATAGTTTAAGTTCAGTTCAGTTTAGCTCAGTTCAGTGTGGTTAATAATCACCACTGAGAGTCCAAACACTGTGGAGCAATTCCATCGATGCGCAGCTCTAAATATCCCGAACCATGCAAGTCAGTGGCGACAGCGGCGAGGAAAAAACTTCACCAATTGGCGAAAGTGAAAAATTAAAAAACCTTTAGAGAAACCAGGCTCAGTTGGGCACGACCATTTCTCCTATGGCCAAACGTCTTGTGCAGAGCTGCAGTCAAGGCGGCGGAAGCTGGACCTCAGCGAAGACTCGTCTGTCCTTGAAGCTCTCGTGTCTCTCTTGTCGGGTCTTGTGCTCTCACTCCACCATGACCACCACAGCAGCTGCCAAGGATATGGCCTGGTATGCATTGCTAAAAAGATTTTTAATCTAGTTTTGAATTGCGGGAGTGTGTCTGAGCCTCGGACATTATCAGGAAGGCTATTCCAGAGTTTAGGGGCCATAAATGAGAAGGCTCGACCTCCTTTACTCGACTTTGCTATTCTAGGTACTACCAGAAGCCCTGAGTTTTGAGATCTTAAAGAGCGGGTTGGATTGTAGCGAGACAGGAGGTTGGTTAGATAAACAGGAGCTAGATTATTTAAAGCTTTATAGGTAAGAAGCAGTATTTAATATTCAATATGAAACTTAACAGGCAGCCAGTGTAAGGAGGATAAAATTGGGGTGATATGATCATATTTTCTAGACCTGGTAAGAACTCTGGCAGCTGCATTTTGTACTAGCTGAAGTTTGTTAATAGAGGATGCTGGGCAACCAGCGAACAGAGCATCACAGTAATCCAGCCTAGAAGTCATAAAAGCATGAACTTTGTATCCCTCTAATTGCAGGTCGAGTTGTGAGAACTGCTGTGTACTAGGTACTAAGTACTACCAGAAGCCCTGAGTTTTTGAGATCTTAAAGAGCGGGTCAATTAATCAATTAATACTCTTAAAAATGATCCAAAAGTGTATTTCGCAGCAATGCCATAGCAAGAAGTACCATTTTGGGTTACCCAAAGAACTTTTCACTGACCTTTATTTACCTAAAGAACTTCTTTTAACTTTGTTGTAAAATGTTTGACAGATCTCAGCAGACACAGGACGTCAACATGACATCAGATTGATGCAACATAGGCTCATTCTGAAATCGTAGTCCTACATATTTCTGAAGATCGCAGGTTTTGTAGCAAGAAGTACATATGACTACATTTCATTTTTAAAACGAGCACTACGGTGCGGTATGACGCACATGTATTCTGACTAAACTATTGCAATTCATCTGAATACTGGGAAATAACTTTTTGATCATTCATATTAAATAGTACATATTTGCTTCTGCTTAGTTTTAAATGATAATAACTATAGGAACATGAGTTTACATTACTTATTTTATCTCCTTTCCATTTTAGGCATCATAACATTATATTAAAATTAGTCAATGACTATAAGATATGAAAATAAACCAATGTTCAATACCCAGCTCGGGTATCCAGTATACTGTGTATTTAAGTGTAAATAACTTTTGTACAGTAAAATAAAACCCGAAGTGATGCATATGTGCATAAAATATAGCTTCTACACTCTCAAACGGAGCTACTTCTGAGGTGTTGCGCAACCCGCGGCCTTTAAAAATTAAAGGGGAAGTCGATGACGTCACCGGACCCGCCATCGGGTCCGCAGAGTTTTTAAATAACAGTCAAACATCTTTACCGAAGTCTCTCTACTTGACGGTTGGGCTCGCGCGTCCATCCTGTTTGTAGTTTGTTTACACTTTTCACCCGTGTTTGTAGTTCTAATCGATTTCACGTCCAACGCGCAGTGCACTGTGGGCAATATCAGTGGTCAGAGTATGGACACTTCTACACTTAACATTTTGACCGGAAATAGTAAACCATCCGGGAACCTTTGGCATACTCTTTTCGACATACTATGATTTGGGACATACTAATTCTATTTTCAAATACTATTTCAAATCAAATCAGATCACTTTTATTGTCACATCATCAGCAGCACGTGTGCTATGATGAGTGAAAAGCTTAGGTGCTGGCTCCAGACAGTGGAAAATACAACAACATACTCACAAAAAAACAAGACAGTGTAAATTTGGCAATGTTGACAGTGATGCGTACAATGGATAGGTGTACACATAGTTGTAGGCAGTATTGTTTAAGTATGGATTTATATTTAGGATGGATAGTATGCGAATTGGGATGCAGTACCTGTCTGCAGCCTGCAACTCAGGGAGGGGCAGCATCTGGGGCGGGGCTGCACGTTCAGCCATGCCCCCTGTAATTTCATTGGTTAGAGGAAACATCATCGTCAATGTTTCCATGAAACAATGAAAGACTTGTAGGCGGAGCGAAATGTTCAGCTCCGCCCCATATACAGCCCCGCCCCAATCTGCAGGCTGCAGATGAGTGTACTTATACTCTTATGCTTGACGCCAGTGAAAATCGCTTGGGTTTGAATCCGGAAAGATGCTGACGATAAACGCAAACGAAAAGCATCCCGTGTGTACGAGCCTTTAGTGCAAAGAATAAGTTATTTTCATTGCTTTTAAAGTGAAATAACTGAACATTAAGAAAAATGCTAATTTTGGAGGAAATTTTCAGACAGCACTTCAGGTTTTTGCATCTGAACTGATTATATTGCAATATAACCCCCCACCATACCAACATATGACATGTTAGTAGATGTCTTCTGTAAATAATGGTAAAAATGTCATTATCTTTTGCTTAAAAAAACAGATAAATAGGACATATTCATATATACAGTATAGGCAAGCAAAGGCTAAATGTAAAGGTAATATTTCTTTTATTTATTTAGATGCCTGAAAACCCCTTTTGGTCTGTGACCCAAATGCATTTGCCCGTGTGATTTCACAAATCCCACAGGAGCCAAACAAGCTGTTTTTGGAGCTTGATTACATAAATGCTCTTTTTAATAGTACAAAGCCCTCTAATATGTCAAAACACATATGTCAAACGAAAGAAAAGTTGATTTCTCATGTCGTGACCCTTTTAAGCAGTATTACATGAGCAAGAATGCTGTTTAAATATCACAACCATCAAAAAAAATGTACACTTTAATAATCAAGTAACTGTAAACTGTGAAACTTTTATTTTACAGTGAAAACAGTGGTGTTCCAGACATTAAACAAATACTACAGTAATGTATGGTAAATACTATAGTGTTTTTAGAACATGCTTTAGTACATTACTTGAATTAATCTGGTGTTTCTGTTGATGTGGTAACACAACAAATACAGTAAATTACCCAATTCTTTAAGTTTTCTACAACTTTAGGGTATTATTATACTACAATGTTCTACAGTAAGTAAAAACTAAAGTATAATACAGTGTTTACTACAGTTTATCAATTCACTAATACTATGGTATACTGTAGCATTCATTAACAAAGTGTTGCAAACACTATAATAATACACTTTACCATATCATTTTCTTATTGCAAGTATTTTTTCATGTTGGTTTTGACAGATTCTGTGTTTTAGAACAAAGTGGTTTTGGTAAATGTTAAATTGCTTATAAAGAAAGTTTCCTTGCTGAAATGCACATTCAGATGGCACTGAATTAATCAGTTGTGTTGAATGAAATGGTTGAGGGAAGGTGAGAGGAGGTAAGCTTACATTTGCATGACCGGTCTAAAAATGGTATTTTTGGAATATTGAGTTACATGTCTGCATGACTTTAAAAAGGTTCATCTAACGCTAAACAGGTTATGAATATATACTTTTATAATGTATTTTGGGGAAGGACATTTTGTTTTTGAGGCCAAATAAATTTCCCTGAGGACCTAAAGTTAAAATGTGATAAAAGCTCCAAGAAACAAAACAACTTAAACTCTTAGAGACTGTACAAATGTTAGCAAGTTTACATGGTAATGCAAATTCTCACATTTGAAAGGTCATTGTAGAGTTTGTTCTGTGTAATAATACTGAACATTTACTAATCAAAGAGACTTTACAAATATCATCTCATTTATGAGCTTCGAGAGAAAGAAAGCACTTTAAGTGTATTACGCTTACCTTTAATGGGTTTTAAAAAGCATGTATTTAAAAAAAGGTAAACAACCTTAATCATATAAAAGCCCAACAAAGAAAAACATTTTAAAGAAACACTTTTAAGACTTTGTTTCTACATTTATGCATTTATAAATATAAAAAATTTGAAATACACTTATTTTATGCACTAAAAAGATTTATCACATTTCAAGAATTTGTTGAAATATAGCTTTGTAAATCTTTTAATTTTTAACAAATTAAACAAATGATAAAGTGAACTGAATGTATTTGTTTCTGATTTAACTGCATTTTATGTACAATTAAATTAGAATGCATAGCATTTAACATAAATAAATGCAAGTAGTTGAACTTTAGAGTGCTTTTATGATCCCATTAAGTACAGTTTAACACGATAATTCACCCCAAAAACAATTTCATTATCAAAATATAAAAAAATAAACTTAAACTATTTCATTTTGTAATGACTGTAATTTATATACTGTAATTGATTCTTAAACGTCTTACCTTCAGGTTTATTCTTTCTTTCTTTCACTCTTGTATCTATTTATATTGACAATGTATTTCATATTTTGTATTGTATTGTATACAAATATTAATGCAAACATCAGGGGGTTTTTTTGCAAATAAAAACTATAACCATAAAAAACCCATTAAAAAATTGAGAATTCACCCATAAATGAAAATTCATTTGTTCTAAACCTTTATGAACTACTTTCTTTAGAAGATATTTTGAAGATGTTGATAATTAGAGCTTTCAGCAGGAAAGAAAAACCATGGAAGTGAATAGCTGTCTGTTCCACAATATCTTAAATTGATGAAAGAAACTCAAAGATTTGAACAAGTTAAGAGTGAGTAAATGATGACTTTTTTTTTTAAGAATTTTCATTTTGGGTGAACTATCCCTTAGTTGGATCATAAAAGCATTCTTAATATCAGCTAAATGCATTTCTTATAAATCGAACCTATTACTACAGTAGATTTAATTCTGTTTGCACTTCAGTGTATTCATTTCCATCTCAATTGACAATCAATTTTAGAATTTGGTGAATTAGTTTCACCTCAGTACATTTTCGGTTATCTTTTGGTGTGTAAATTTTACAGAGCATATTTAAACATTCCCACTAAGTTGTCAAAAGATAAAAAATATGTTTCCTGGGTACTCTTAAAACGTTCGTTCTGAAAATAACCAATAGTTTTTATTATAGAAATATCAACCATATAATTTTATAACAACAGTTTTACACTGTAAAACTCAACAGTCAACTTTATCAAATGAAATAAGTGTAGTTAACTCAAAATTTACTGAACGTTAATTCTACTCATTTGAAAAGAGTTTTGAACTCCGTGTTGAAGGTAATGAGTTAATTAAATACCTCATTACTTCAACCTAAATGGAGTAAGTTCACAGTACTCATATAGTTTTTTTTTTACTCAAATGGTTTGTAGCAATCAGTTTCCTCAAACTGTTTGAGTTGCCATAACTTATTGGGTTTTACAGGTTTGCGTCCTCTTCATTTATTGGGTTTTACTGTGCTCAAATTGCTTCGTTTACTCAAATTGATTAAGTTCACAGTACTCATTACACAAATACACATTACATTAGGATTAGTTTTTAGAAAAAAAACTGAAAAGGAAGGGGAAGAGTGGGGAAAAAAGTAGAATAATAAAGCGCTGCAAACAAAACAATGAGAATAATAATAAAAAAACGTTACTATAGTAATGATAATATACAAATAATAAAAACTAAAAGTAAAGAATAATATTAAAAAGAAGAATTTAACTAACAATTTGATGAATTAATAATAGTATAATAATAATAATAATAATAATAATAATAATAATAATAATAATAATAATAATAATAATAATAATAATAATAGATCAAGAGGTGGGCCGGGAAACGTGATGACTACAATACACTCATGCTGACAACAACAAAAAATAAATAAAAAACAATAAATATAATAATAATAATAAAACAGCTTTAACAATAATTTTAAAGAGGTGAAAGTTATCTAATCTGCCTTGAAGTGTACAGTGTTTGTCAGTTGCTTTGTGATGCATTAAAAAAGTATGACGTGCAGCATGGATCAGTCCGGTGCAAATGCCCAGGCTGCCATGTCCACGTCACACTTACTTTTTTTTTTTTTTTCCTTTTTCTTCTCCTATTTCCTTTCTTCTACTTACTATTATTATTATTATTACTATTATTATTCATTATTATCATTTTTGGTCCTGATTTCCAAACCTCCCCTCACCTCCTCACTATTATCATTAATAGTATGACTTTTGCTCTTGTTGCCATTGTTGTCGTTGCTATTCTGACTTGTCCCCCCGTTGTCTCCTCATTGTTATTATTACAAGTATTTCTACCATTGTCATTATTCAGGTTGCTGTAGTTGTTGTTGTAGTAGTGGTAGTAGTAGTAGTAGATGTAGTAGTAGTAGTCATTGTAGTAGTGACGATTGTATTTGTAGTTGGGATTGTTGAAGTAGTAGTTGTAGTAGTTTCTGTAGTAGTAGATGTCGTTGGTGTAGTGGTACCAGAAGTAGTAAAGGTGTTGGGGTAGTAGTAGTAGTAGTCTGTGTAGTAGTATCAGAGGTAGTAGATGTTGTTGATGTAGATGTTGTAGTACTAGTGATTACTGTAGTAGTAGTAGTAGGAGACGTTGTTGTAGTAGTATCAGTTGTAGTAGATGTTGTAGTAGTATCGGTAGTTGTAGACGTAGTAGTAATAGTTGTTGTGGCTGTAGTAGCAGCTGCAATAGTAGTTGTAATATTAGTAACTTTCTGTTGTAGCAGTTGGTGTAGTACTTGTGATTTATTGTTATTGTCAGTTATTACTGCTGTCCTTTCTCTTTACTGTCATCATTACTATCATACATTACTAGCGTTGTTGTCACTCTTTACCACTGACTGGTTTCTTTCTATTTGTTTATTTATATCTATGACACTTGCTTCATTTATTGGCTGTTATTGACCCTTATGTATGTACTCTGACCTGTCCACCATGTTACCTTTACATGCACATGCACACACACACACACGCACGCACGCACCTGCCAGTACCTGACTGTATTGTTGTTGTTTTAATTTTTCGTTGTTGTTTTTTATGTTTTATTTTCTTTGTATGATCCCAATTTGTGTACCTTTTGCATATTCTAATAAAAAAAATAAAATAAAAAGGATTAGTTTTTGAACCTTAATGGCTTGTTGTAATCAGTGTCCTCAAATGGTTTAAGTTACCTTAACTTTTTGGGTTTTACAGTGTACAAATACCATGGTTACTGTAGCTAAACCATCGATAATGTGTGGTTACCCGTGCCTTAACTACAAACATCAGCCCTTTTTTGTAGAAGTAGTAATAGTAGTAGTAAAACCATGGTTAGTTTTCGTAATGAGTGCATGCACCACTTTTTTACAGGGCAGGTTGCAGTTGTTTGCTCTTCAGATGTTGCGAATATTTTGTGCTGTAATATTTGGACAGCATGCGACGTTCATTTTTGATGTCAACAGACAAGGATGGCAGGAACCGGAGGCCTAATTAATCTCAGTGATGTGCTTTTATTCCCTGTCAACAGCATGATGGGAAGCCGTACTGCCACAAGCCATGCTACGCTGCCCTCTATGGACCGAAAGGTACAGTGCATCTAATTAGTGTCTCGCATGTGTCTCTTCCTAATTTGTGGGGCTTGCAGCAAGTAGGACACGCTTTCCTTTGATGCTACCCATTTCTTAATGAGGCAGACACACATGAGCAGCTTCCTTGCTTCTCTGATCTCCAGATATGGGTTATTGGCAGAGATGTATAGTAATGAAACTACTTCACTATACTAAAAAGTTGTATCTTTATTTTACTGGAGTATTGCTTTTTTTCTCCTACTTCTACTTTTACTTCAGTACATATTTTCGATGAGCTTAATACTTTTACTCCAGTATATTTTTTATGTGTTGCATAGTTACTCGTTACATTTATAAAAATGTTACGAATCAATCATTCATTGATCAGACGATCAACGAACACAGTGCTGCCTGCCTGCATTGAGAGCACTTTAGTTTGTTTTAGACATGGAAAACCCAGAAATTCCACCTTCAACTCACTTCACTTTCAACTGTTCGTGGCGATGAGGAAAAAGACCACCCGTGACCCTATTTAGAACCAATGTTTGCATTTGTCAGAGTGAAAGACAGTTCATATAGAATAAAGTGCATACTCTACCGTCGGATTTGAAGAAACATGTCAAGTTAAAGATAATATATTACACAAAACAGCAGTTTGAGCTATCCATAAGAGCTAGATAAGTTAACTATCGTTAGCTACCCGCAATTCATATCATGCTGCAACGTTCACATAACGTTAACTGTCTATCATAAAGGCTGTCATGCTGAATGGTGTTTTTGACCCATCATATACAGTTGCAATCAGAATTATTCAACCCCCTTTGATTTTTTTTTTCTTTTTTAAATATTTCCCAAATGATGTTTAACAGAACAAGGACATTTTCACAGTATGTCTGATAATATTTTTTCTTCTAGAGAAAGTCTTATTTGTTTTATTTTGGCTAGAATGAAAGCAGTTTTTAATTTTTAAAACCCATTTTAAGGTCAAAATTATTAACCCCTTTAAGCTATTTATTTTTT
>CAIGQZ010027068.1:5653445-5673301 GCA_903798205.1 Danio tinwini | reverse complement strand
TATATATATATATATATATATATATATATATATGTATATATATATATTTTTTTTTAATAGGCCTAGCCCATGGCAGGCTATGTGGAATACTTTAAATAAGTGGGTTTAAATAGATTATGATAGAATCGGTGGCTGTGCACGAGAGACTTCTCCAGGTAGCTAACTCATTTAAGAGCCAAACTAAATGAAGTTTAAGGGCAAAAAAGCCTATACAATGCTGTCAGCCACAATGCCTATTTCTCATGCGTTTTCTCACACAACAAGACTTTTGAGACATTTTAGAACACTGGATTAATGAACACATTTTCAAAGGAACTAATTAAACACATGTATAATTCATAATAAATAATGTCTTGTAGTTCTGACTACCATATGAGCTGCTGTCTGTGCGACAGATATATATATATATAATTAAATAATAATTAAAAACCTAAGTGCTGTTCCACAGAGGGCTCTTATTTTGAGCTCAGATTTGGTTGACCAATCATAGGAACATCGGCGTTTCAGCACTGCCTACATGTGTGAATGAATTTTGAAGTGGTTGACAAATTTTCCTACCCTAAATTAAAAAACGAAAATCAAGGTAAAATCTTTTTTTCGTTTTTAGAGAGCAAACAAAAAATTGAAAAATCCGTTTTCTTCATTTTCCTTTTTTTGTTTGAAAACATATATGGATTGGACAGAAAATACCCTGATTGTCCAACCCTCTCCATCATTCCCCGGGTTAAGGGGAAGGGCTTCAAAATTTACCCCTAAGAATTGGGACAGCACTAGATCTGCACACGTCATCATTTGTCATCGCGATCTCTTGCTTCATATGAGATCAGACGATGGCGACTGCTGTAGTTATTCCAGTTGTGTTATTTTTTGGTGTTTATCTTCAGGAAATCACTGAAGGCATATATTATGTTATCATAACGATCTAATGTGGCAATAAGATCGTAACTGTACTGTGTATTTACACAGTGGCCATATTCATTTGTAAACACACGAAAACAACATTAACATTATAGCAGACACTGTAAAAAGCTCATTCTCAGCCACTAGACTTGTCTGACAGGGTATTGGAGTGTCATCGAGTGTCAGAATGTTGTGGGACTGCAGTACGGGAGTTATGGTTAGGGATTATAGATCGTGAAATTTAGCAGTTTTTTTCTAGAGTTTTTTTTTAAGCATGACGGTAAAACATGAACATGGTTATGAATATATTAAAACGTGTTTGTTTGTTGTAAAAATTCGTAATAATGACAAAAAATACTAATTTGTGGATCTCGCTTTCTGGGAAATTTTCTTACTCCTTGGTTTCAAGTGTGGTCCTGAAAATTCTTCATTCGAAGGGCTATTCACCCCTTCCCGTTAGCCCTACGCCTTCAAGCTATAGAGAATTGGGACACCCCTACCCCTTGGTGTGAACGCGCAAAACGAGGGGTAAGGGGAAGGGCTAAGGGGTAGAATTGTGATTGGGCCTATGTGTGGGAAGCACCGGTTTTTCTCAGATCTTGAACAATAAAATAACTAGCAAACCATACTTTATTTTGAAAATCAATGTTAGGTTTAATATGCACAGGGTGTCCGCAGGGTCTTAAAAAGTATTAAAAGTGGTGATGAGGCGCTAAAATATTCTGAGAAGATCTTTTTAAAAAGACTTAAAAAGGTATTGAAATTACCTTTAGGATTCCTGCATATACCCTGATGCATTAATTAGATTATTTCTTTGGGAGTGCAGTACACTATTCCCTACTTCCTATTGAAATATGTAACCAATGCTTTCTGTCTTGCATTTTGCAGTATATAGACCATTTTGTGGGATGTAAACAAAAACAACCGTTCCAATGTATTTCCAGTTTTACATTTTTAATTTTGATACCTTCCGAAAATTAAAAAAGAGTCACATATTTATAATGAGTGTCATGATAGCTGTTTTAGCATTAAGTTATGATTGATATGACTCTTGTTACAGTTATGTAATAGTTTGATAACAAGCAGGAAATGTTCATGGTCCAATGTCATGACCACATGAAAATGATCTACACAGTATAAAAATTGTGCCCAGAATTTCTAAACTCCTAATTGTGTTATTAAATTAGGAGGAGCCAAGGATTGATGTTCTTATCAACAACGCTGGCCTCTACCAGTGTCCCTACAGTAGGACAGAAGAGGGCTTCGAAATGCAGCTGGGAGTGAACCACCTGGGTCACTTTCTTCTGACCAACCTCCTGCTGGACCTCCTGAAGCAGTCTTCTCCCAGCCGCGTCGTCGTGGTCTCCTCCAAACTCTACAAGTATGGGAGCATCAACTTTGAGGACTTGAACAGCGAACAGAACTACAACAAATCATTCTGCTACAGCCAGAGCAAGCTCGCCAACCTGCTTTTCACCCGCGAGCTGGCCCGCAGGCTGGATGGCACTGAGGTAACTGTAAACGCTCTCACTCCGGGTATCGTAAGGACCAGATTGGGCCGCCACGTCAACATCCCTCTGCTGATTAAGCCTCTTTTTTGGCTGGTCTCCTGGTTGTTCTTTAAAAGCCCACTGGAGGGTGCTCAGACCCCACTGTACCTGGCATGCTCGTCTGAAGTTGAAGGTGTGTCTGGAAAATGCTTTACTAATTGTGAAGAAGAACAATTGCTTTCTAAGGCCACCGATGACCATGCGGCCAAGCGGCTATGGGACCTGAGTGAAAGCATGGTGAGCCTTATAAGGTGAAGGGAAGATCCCTTTCGCAATTGTGGCATTTTCAAGCCTCGGAAAAACAATGCAGTCGATTCATTTTGGGTTGTGTTTTTTTGGCCAAGTACCTGAGGATGATAAGAGACTGGATAAGAGACAGGAAATTAAAATGTCCATCTGTTCGCCGTATCTTTGCTGCAGTGTTTTCAGAGATGGCCTCAGGCTTGTGACTCACTCTTCTCTGTGAATGAGAGCCGGAAAGTATTGAGTCCAACATATCTCTTGAATACAAATGACAGGAGCAACGTGCCTAAGAAACATGTGGCTCGGTGCTAACAAGAACACAGAGGACCACTGCATACATCTCGACGTAGATTAGCCGAGTGCGGATTGTTGTTCTGCAATTAATTGAACAGAGCTATTCATCCATGAAGTGAACTAGTTACATTTCAGCCTCTCAGAATCTCATCTTTTTATAATGCAGTGGAGTAAACTGCCACCCTGTGACTTATTCAAGATAGATTTAGATATGTTTTTTAATCAAGAAGAAAACACGTAGGCTGTTGCTTTGCGGATAGTGGACTTAAAAAAACGAATCGGCATATTGGCTGTGTAAATTGCATTGCCTCTGCTATATATTGCTGTGCATTAGCCATTATCAGATATATTTCATTTGCAGTGGCACTGTAGGGAGTTTACTAACTACAGTCTTTAATCACACGCACTAACATGACATGTTTTGAGTGTAAATGCAGTGCTTCGGATATACTCTAAAGATTGAATAAATGAATGTTTGGGGGAAAAAAAGGTTGGTTGTTATGTGGAGGAGGACCAAGGTCCTTCCTTTGTGTTCTGCCATTCGCACTGTACAAGGAAACATTTCGTACTGGAGACAGAATTCTGAATTATAAATTCTCCTCGATACACCTCAGCAGCAAACCTGACTCTCCAACAGGAGCAGTGCATGAAACAAAAGGGAGTTAAAGAGACGGACATGGTGCAACTATTGTGCTTTATTAGATATAGAAAGCAAAACAGAAGAAACAGAGTCATGCATCATTGTGTCAACTGACACAGGATCCCAGCTGATTAAGAAAGAAGAGAGGGATTGAATCGTGAGGTAGAGAGGGCCTGAGGGAGGGGGCGGGGGGGCTTACAGCACTGAGGAACAAAAGAGAGAAAACACTGAAAAGAACAATCACCTCAGAAATTTCATCGCCCAACAAAACACATCAGGAGTTTAATAAAAATGCCCAGTGCTTCCAAGATATTGTACTCGCTTGATGGTGCAATAGATTTGAGCTGTAGCAAACCTATGTGGAATAGAAATAGATTAGAAGTATCGCTTTGGCTGAGACTTGATCTTGAAGGGCTGACTTAGGGAAATATGAATCCATGCAGACTTTATTCTCAAATATTTACGCAAGGTCTTGCTCACAAACCTCTGGAAGAATCCATCAATGGATTGTCATGAAATCTCAAATCGTTGTCATGACTTAAATCATTTGAGGCATTATTAATCGTTTGCAGTTTGTATAATTGTGCTGATTGCCTTATTTATAGCAATATAAATAATTTACAATTATATAGATTGTTCAATCTCCCCATAATGTTACATTAATTAAACAATAATAGATATAGCATACTTAACAATAAATACAGCTATTCATAAATTAAATAATAAAAGATCAGATTTCTTGTCAAAATTAGCAATTCTTTTTACATAGCGTGTGCTGTCCATTCACAAACCCTTTCGTGCTGAAGGCTTTTGGTAAAACAAAATGAATCTCTTTCTCTCTCTCCAAAGACTTGTTTCCAAAAGTCCATAATCACCTAGTGCACTTAAAATACTTTCTCACAAACCACACAGAACCAATAATAAACTTTCAAAATAGGCTATACAAATAGTGTTGAGTGTTAGAGCTTCATATCAACTGTACAAAAATGAGCAATTCATGTTTGATGTTTAGAAAACACTGTAACAGATACAGAAATCGAGAGGGAAAAAAGATAAGAGAGCTGATGGAATGAAAAGATTCAGCAGAAAATCCCATCAAGTGTTTGGCTCAAACTGTAGCTTAACATTCAAAACCTACCAACAAACGAGGGTAACCAGGAAACCCTGCTCTTAGTACCATACAGCTGCAAAAGAGAGTAACCAAGAAACCCCACACTTAGTTTAGTAGAGTACCATAGAGCTGTGCCTTGGTGAGACTGTCCTTACGTGACAGCCCTAGTGTGCCAAATTTTTGGTACGGTTGTTGTGGAGGAGGTGGTGGGGTGGTTCCCTGAGGGGACACGCTGTGCCTCTCGGGTTGATAATGCTGCAGTTCAGCACCCATTTCCAGAGATCCATGGTCCAGTGACTCATTTGAGCTGTTTGGACTTACATCAACATACTCAGTTGCTTGGCCCCCAGCTGCCACCCCACCATCCTTAGTGCTGTAGAGGCTATGCTCGGACTCTTGGCTATCCTCCTTGGAGCGGTATAGGTGAGGTTGGCTTTGCTGTTGTCGTAAACCTGGGCTGCAGTCAGGGCTTGGGCTGGAGAAGGGGTCAAGTACCCCAGCATGATGATATACATCAGTACCCTCCTGGAAGCTACTGTAGAGTGGACCAAGGCGAATTTTTGCAGGCCGGACAGAGAAGTGCTGCTCAGAGAAACTGTAGGGCGATGCCCGTCCTGGGCTGCGGTATGAGTGGGCACTCAGATCCTCCACGCTGAGTTGCCTCCACCGCCCAATCAGCTCTTCTTCTTCAGGAGCAAAAGCACTTCCGCGGCGACTGTCGCCGTAGGTGATGCTTGGAGAGGTGGAAGGTGGCAGGGGCTCGTAAGGTTCACTGTAACAGGAGGACATTGTTCTGCTGTAAATGGGTGAGCTACCATTCTGATGGTGGCTGGTCTCAGGCGGTTGAAAAGCATGTGCCTTCGTGAAGGCGCTTGGACTTTCCCGCTCCCAGGAGGAATCGCTCTTGTGCTCATATTCACCCCCATCCCTCCAGTCCATATAAAGGGCAGGGTGGCGTGGAGAAGATGCAGCACTACTCGGAGGATCCTGACCCTTGTCCTCTGATCCTCCTCCACTAAAGCTGGAGTAAGAGCTGGAGCCTCCTCCCAGAGAGGTTGTAAACTTTCGGAATTGGTCCTGCGAGAAGCCAGGCTGTAGGGACATAGATCCCTCTTCTGGGTTGCTATCAGTGGAGTTCTGGGGCTCGTAAACTTTTCTTTGTCCATGAAGGTCCATGCTGGGTCTGCGCTCTCGTCTCCGTTCATCAGGACAATAAAGTGCTGTGTCACTGCTGTACAGGTCTGACTTGTAAGTAGCTCGGAGGCCAAGGCGCTCCGTGCTACCCACAAGGCTGGTGCCCACAAGGAAGCCCTGGCGTTCCTGGGGTTGCGGGCTGGGTGAGCGAGAGGCTTGACTGCTGCAGGCCTCTTCTGGTTTCTCCAGGACCTTAGCAATGACAGAGGCAGGCACTGTGTCGGCATATGGGGAGTGGCAGAGGGAAGAACCCTCCATGTGCAAGCTCACACGCTCCTGAAACTCTGCAGGTAACTGAGAGAGAAACACAGACATCCATTAGATGGAACCAATAAACACTAAAGTTGAGAGACTTGCACACGAGGAGAAATGTTAATGTGATTACACCAAGAAGACATGCCTCTGGATCAACATCTGTGCTTTATGTATTTAGGCTTGCAGTTGCGGTTAAGTGCTTCTATATCGTTGTTATCCAACGCTTAATCCCCTCCAATATTGTGAATAATTTACAGTTAGGGTTAAGATTATGGGTAGGAATTAGGTGTGGATTACATTTTCGAACAGAAGTGATGTTCCAGGATCAACATAGATGTTAATCCAGGTTCGCATCCTACTTGGCAAAAATCACACCCACAGAGAAAGCAGATAGGGATAAGAGGGAGAATAAAAGCTTTAGTCGGGTCAGTGTCCTTGTAGGCAGTAAGAAATGTACAAAAGATGAATGGAACTGCAGCTCCCAGTAAACCTAGAAGAAAACCTGCAAAGCAGGCCTCCAAAGATATTGTTAACAGCCAATATTAAGTCTGTGCTAATGGTCTACACAAGTATATGGCTCTAGTTTTTCCATTTAGTGAAAATTGGCCAGAGGGAGGAATCACAGATTTCATTGCTACTGACACCACACGCAGAGTACTAGGCATCAGTCCAATATCACAACTCTTTTTACCTTTCAGTTCTTTCACCATAGCAACAAGAAGAAAGTAAATTGCAGCTAATTAGCTAACTGAACATGGCTAATTATAGAAGCATGAGAGGAGCAAAGATAAAACAAAAATTGTAGTTCTTAAAAAATAAAAAGGGTTGATACTTGTTAAAAAAAGCTCATTTGATATCTAATTCGCAGGACATCTGTTGACCCGAGTGTTCTTGGTTTCAAGGCTTTTGTTAACTGCTTAAAAAAAAAAAATCTTGCTATGGTCATACAGAAATTCAGTTTTTCTTCATAACCGCATGAGACCTTTTGTCCGGCTCTGTCCGACCGACTATTTTAACGAATGCTTAGTGCCAGTTCTTTGGCATTTTCAAACAAAACAATATGAAAAGCTTAATTCCCTAAACACATTGTATAAGACGCATTGATGTTTCCATTCAGCTGTATCAGCCAAGTATGAACAGGTTTTTACAGCAGGCAGCATGCCAACACAAGGTCTGCACTAGACATCATGGGACCGGCATTAGGCTTGGAGCAGATTAATAAATTGCCAGGTTTATTGGCAAATACTGTTATTACTTAAACACCCCCACATTTGTCCTGCCAGAATAATCTCTTGTTCCTAATTGGGACAGAACTTCATTATTTAAAAAACAAGAACTTGATTTACTATGTTTTGCCTGGCTGATTCCGCTAAATAACAAGAACCGTGATTTGATACATTAATATATGCAGGTTTCTCTAGCTAAAAGTCTTAACTTATATGGTGTTTAATGATAATTGTGTTGGTTGGGTTTATACAGATGACATACTGTATCTTGGAAACAGTTCATCAATTATATAGGCTATATAAAGACTGTGTACAAGATGTTGTACTATAAATAACTATTATCCTGAGACTATGTAAATGTTTCCTTGTGCTTTGTTTTTCATTATTATACAGATATGCAATCATATTTCAAATATATTAGTCCATTCTTATTTACTGTATATTAGCTTATTTATCAGGGGTCGCCACAGCGGAATGAACCACCAACTATTTCAGCGTATGTTTTATGTAGCGGATGCCCTTCCAGCCACAACCCACTACTGGGAAACACCTATACACTCTCACAATAACACATTACAGCCGATTTAGTTTATCCAATTTACCTATAGCGCATGCCTTTGGACTGTGGAAATGCCAACTGGCCCAATCAGGACTCAAACCAGCAACCTTCCTGCCCTGAGGTGACTGTGCTAACCACTGAGCCACTGTGCCGCCCTTTGCACAAAATAATATTATTATTATTTAAATGTATAATTTTGTTGTAATTCAGGGATGTATTTTATAATATTACAAATATTTGCTGGTTTAGTTCAAGCACTAATTGAATAACAAATAATGAATTAATTGCAAATATTGCTAATTAGTATTAGTAAAGCTCATCAATAGCAAGCAAACAACCAACACAAATGCATACCTGCCAACATTTGCCTCTGGAAGAACGGTGGTGGGACCAGTGGCGTTGTGTGTTTGTATGTATAGCACAGCTTGAGAACCGGATTAATAACTATACTGTGGTGTTAGTAACTCTACTATGGACCAGTGTCCTGTTATTTCACCCTACCCATCAGAATATGCTACCAACGCTATTTGAATGGCTCTGATTGGGGTTGGGAATTAGGTAGATTAGGGTGATATTAACGCTTTATATCACACTACTCCATAGTAATATTTACACTAGTAGCAAAATCTAATGGGTAGCATATTTGCGTCATCAAAATGTGCTACCTACTTTTTGAATGGACAATCTGACAAGGTAGGACAAATCGACAGAACACCGGGTTTCGGACGGCAACTGTGATTGGATGCTATACCAAAGTTGGCGACTCAGGGGTGTTACTAGGTATGCACGATTAATTGGAAAGTAATTGAAATCGACATTCGGAACTTATAATTGATCAAATTATTCCAGGTTGATATTTTTTTCAATTACTTTCCCTACTGCATGTGGAGTCACGTGACCCTGCTTTGTTAGCCACACTTTGCAACCACATCTGACCTCTGGTCAAGTAGGACGATGAACCCATTCTTTAGCCTTACTTTGCACTACATTGATGATGATTGGAAGCTGCGCGGAGATGCCTTAAGATGGCATATTTTCCATAACATTAAAATTATTATTTACATTAAAATATTGTTTTACAGAAGATGCAAGAAATGCACAGTTTAAAATATTATTTACAGGATATAGAAGAGTTATTTTATTTTAAAAAGGTACTGCTTATGTTCTACTTTTAATATGAAAAACACTGAAGATAATTGACTGTTTCCAAAAGTGCAGGTTATTTATTTTCACTTTTAAAGAAAAAAAGAGACTGTTGGCTTTAGGCAATGTGTTTTAATTTTAGTTTTAGATAGTAGATAGTGTGTGTTTCCTTCAATTATTTTAAAATCAATCATTCACAAATCTATCACTTGTAATATGTGAGCATATTTACTGTACAAAACCTGTCAGTGAACTATGAGGGCAAAATTAATAAATAAACTAATCGTTCATTAATCGTAATCGAGTCACAATGTTCAGTTAATCGAGATTTTGATTTTAGACCAAATCGCCCAGCCCTAGGTGTTACCGACCAGGGGTGGGATGAAATTATGGCAGTTTTTCAGGAGAAATAACAAAATGGGAGGGTGGAGGGAGATGGGTCTGATATATAGCAGACTCCTGGGAGTCGGAGATTGTAGCTACAGTATACTGCGCATTTACACAGTGGCCATATTTATCTATGTAACACACCAAAAACAACATTAACATTATAGCAGACACTGTAAAAGCTCATTCCCAGCCACTAGACTTTTCTGACAGGGTGTTCGAGTGTCATTGTGTATGTTGTGGGACTGCTATACAAGAGTCATTATAAAATGTTTTATTTATTTGTACATTTAATAATTATTTATAAATGCATTATTTTATTGCTTTATTAAATGACATTTAAAAACACAATTTAAATAAACACATTTAAATATGTCTATTTATTTGTCTATTAATTGTGCCTTTAAATTGTGGTTTACTTATAATGCTTCAGTTATTAAATTGGTTCTTTGTTTTATTTATAACCCGCACTTCTGGTCCTCCATACACTAAGTCCCATTCAGCATATAGAAATGGTAACTGTATGAATTATTTCAGCCTTGTCTTTAGCATCTTTTTATAATGTAGTTGAAATCAAACACTGGTAGTGAGCATTAGATTGGACAAAAAAACTGGCAAGCTGAAATGTAGCGTGATGTCATCAAAATATAAAACTATAACTATATTGATGAAGTGAGAGGCTGACAGTTTTGGATGTGTAAAACTTTTAAATGTGAATTTTACTGTCTTTTGGAGCATATTAGTTTAAAGATAACCTAATGTATTGATGAAAGCCTTAAAACTTGTTTTTAGATGTACAGTTGAAGTTGATTTATTAGCCCCACTAAAATATTAGCCCCCCAGTTTATTTCTTTCCCCAATTTCTGTTTAACAGAGATTTTTTTTCAACACATTTCTAAACATAATAGATTTAATTAAGCATTTCTAATAACTGATTTATTTTATCTTTGCCATAATGACAGTAAATAATATTTGACTAGATATTTTTCAAGACACTTCTATACAGCTTAAAGTGACATTTAAAGGCTTAACTATAGGCAGGTTAGGGTAATTAGGCAAGTTAATGTATAACGATGGTTTGTTCTGTAGACTATCGAGAAAAAAAATGCCTAAAGAGGCTAATAATTTTGACCTTAAAATGTTTTTTTAAAAAATCAAAAACTGCTTTTATTCTAGCCAAAATAAACCAAATAAGACTTTCTCCAGAAGAAAAATATTATCAGACATACTGTGAAAGTTTCCTTGCTCTGTGAAACATCATTTGGGAAATACTTAAAAAAGAAAAAAAATTCAAAGGGGGACTAATAATTCTGACTTTAACTGTATATCATAGGGAAATATGTAACAGGGCCCATGCAATCAGAAAATGTACAAAACTGTTTTTGTTAACTTACCTCGGATAACTGGGCTCTGTAATGTGACTTATTGCACTGCAAGAGCTGTGCAGCAAGGTTACAGTCTTTCCTGTACAAGTCCTATTGAGAGCGGGAGAAAAGGAACATTAGGTAATCTAAAGCAAACCATCCTCCTAAGGGTTGCCGCTAAGCCTCGGTGCGCAAAAGGAAATCACATTGTCATTATTTCTCTTACATTGTCCTCTCTGAGTTTTTCAATGGTCATCTTGGCTTCCATGAGATGATTGTTAAGAACGATGATTTCGCGACTGAGAGCCCGTTTCTCATCATCGTGGTGCTGGGACTAGATGAAAAGGAGAATATTTTAAGGTAAGAAAAAAAAGGCAGATTTGCAATGTTACACACTGCAAAAATGCTTTTCTTACTTAGATTGTTTTGTCTTGTTTCTAGTTCAAATATCTAAACATTCTTTAATCAAGCTTCCAGCAGCAACCCAATACTGGGAAACACCCATTCACACACACACACACACACACACACTATGGCCAATTTAGTTCATCCAGTTCACCTACAGTGCATGTCTTTGTACTGTTGGAGAAACCGGAGCACCAGGAGGAAACCCACGTGAACACGGATAGAACATGCAAACTCCACACAGAAAGGCCAACTGGCCCAGATGGTACTTGAACCAGCAACCTTCTTGCTATCAGGGAACAGTGCTAACCACTGAGCCACCGCGCCACCCAAAAAAATATTGTTTAATTTAAAAAAATTAATGTCAAAATGTTTTCCCTAAAACAAGAAAAAGAATCGTATGTCACAAGGAAAAACTAGATTATTTTGTGTACACCATTGGGAGATTATTAAGCTTGTTTTAAGGAAAAAGTCACTTAATTTTGGCATATTATTTCTTAAAACAAGGCAGTATTTTTTGCTTGTCTAAAAATGCTTCTTGATTAAATTGTTTTTTAGATATTTGCAAAAACCAAAGTAAGAAAAATTCAGATTTTGCCAGTGTAGACCCCCTAATACTGTAGAGAAAATGCTAAAAACTCAAATCAAAAACTAGATTTTTAGATAACTGATAATAAAAGATTTTTAATAAACAAGAACCCCTTAAAGGTAGACTTAAAAACATGTTTACTATAGATGTGCAAAACCCATAATACTAAAGAGAAGATTTAAATAAAGAGTTGCAGCAAGCTAAGCGCACAAAAATAGATCTTTAGCTCCAAAACAATATTATGAAATATCATATAAAAAATGTGCATAAATTCTAAATGGCAGCCATCTTGATGTCATGTTAAGTTCAATAAATTTGCTGGCGCAGTCTCTAGTAAGGGCAGAAAAAAAATACCCTGTCATTTCAGGTCATACAGGCAAGAGTAGACATCACTTGAAAGTGTAAAGGGTGTACTTTTAGTTGTGTACGCTGTATAAAAATGTTGCAAAAAGTTTTATTTATGTTTGTTTTTTTGTTTTTTTTTGTAAATTAAAAGGTTTGTTCATGCAAAAAATGTAATTCTGTTATTAAATACTGTTCTTTGTGTTGTTCCAAACTCCTGAGACCTTCATTTTCAGAGCACAAATTACAGTAAGGTATTTTAGGTGTGATTTGAGCATTCTCATCCTCCATAGACAGTAAGGTTCCTGACTCGTCCAAAGTCTAGAAAAATACCCCTAAACGTCATCACAAGCTATGGCCCAATCCCAATTCTATTTTTGTACCTCTTCCCCTTGGTCCTTACAACCGAGGGTTAAGGGGAAGGGCTTCAAAACTTACCCCTAAGAATTGGAACAGCACTTCAACATCTGCACACGTCATCATTTGTCATCGCGATCTCTTGCTTCATATGAGATCAGACGATGGCGACTGCTGTAGTGATTCCAGTTGTGTTATTTTTTGGTGTTTATCTTCAGGAAATTACATATATTATGTTATCATAACGATCTAATGTGGCAATGAGATTGTAACTGTATACTGTGTATTTACACAGTGGCCGTATTCATCTATGTAAACAATCGAAAACAACGTTAACATTATAGCAGACACTGTAAAAAGCTCATTTTCATCCACTAGACTGCTCTGACTAGGTGTTCGAATGTGTCAGAATTACCTTTGGGGGTGGGGGGGTTATCAGATGTCAAATCAGATGTCAAATCACTTGTCATTCAAATAAGCATAAAAACAACTTAATTACTAGTTTTCAGTTTCTCTAGATGTCTTTAATTCATGCGTGTCATTCATAATGCTTTATGGGAATTTGTTACTTCATTGCATAAAGCTGTAAATTACTGTAATATTATTTTTGATTTTCATGTCCTTTGCTTAAAATGAAAATGTATCGTCTTATGATTCTCCTCTAAGATTGTAGGTTGATTTTGGCTCATAACGCTTCAACAAAGCCTTCAAAAATCCCTTTGGGGAATGCTTTCAGCGGACATTAAGCCATTTTACAGTAGCTTTCTCCTGCGGCAGATGGGAATTAATAGGCCTACTCAAAGAAATATCAAAAGAAGGCTGATATCAGATCATTTTCCTTTCATACCTGCACCCATAACCTTCAGTGTCATCATTGACGTCATAATGGATGCAACCTGTTGCTTAAAAAAAACTGTTTATTTTCACATGGCCTACTTGTAGTAAGCTCCTAATACAGACATGTAATGGTCACGCAATGTACCGCGGCAGGCAGGCTAATTATAATTTAATTGTTTGCGACTTCAAATTAACAAACAGGCTGTGATGCAGATTTGCGGCGTATAATAGACTCACTATCACACTGTCACATGAAGGCGGACGGGCTTGTTGTAATGGACTATAATTAACGTCAGGCGCACCAGTGGCACTGTATTGATATTCAAATAGACTCCTAGTGCATTCAGCGCTATTGTACATGTTTAACACTTTCACCAATCTGTCACATTACAAAAACACGTACACACACACATATGTGGACAGCGGCGTAAACTCTTTCTTCCCATTTAGAAAGGAAAACACTTAAAGAGCGAGATGAGTACCCGTAAACACATGCGAACAAAACCATTCGCATATAAAAACAAAAAGCAAACACCTTATTTATTCATTTATTTATTTATTTTTCGAGTGTATTGCCAATGTGCGCACTCACATTTCGGTGGATTTTATCCTCTAAGTCCTGGTTGATCCTCTGCAGTGCTGAGTAACTGCTCTGTATTCTGTGGAAAACACATGAACAAAACGTCTTGCTTCAGATCCAGCGTGTACAGAAAGGTCTTAAATGGCTTCCTTGTTTGCTTAGACATCTGTTAGATAAAGCTGCTTTTTTTAAAGTCTGCTGCCAAAACTCTTGCCAGCGCACCTGTTCATCTTCCACATTTTATTATGGCTTCTGTTGTGATATCAATTCATAACTCATGTTTTATACATATATATATACAATGGACTAAGAAGACCAACACATGGCCAAGCTATAACTGTACAGCTGACTCCTACACACCTGGCATCATCCTCAAAAGACACAAGTGAAACATTTGCATACTATTCATTTAAAACAGTACACAAAGATGGATAATGTGCCTTACAGTACATTTTTGAAGTGCGTCACCGTGAAAGTTTCTTTTTAATATTGCCTATGACCCCTTGTGTTGTGGGAAAAAGACTTTGTCAATGTTTTATTTCAACAGTTGTGATTGTTATTTTTTTTTTTCCAAAGTGAAATGAATATGACAATGCGACATTTCAAACGTTGATTTCAATAGTTTATTAATCATTTACTAACTAATTCTGAATGATCTTAAAAACCACCACCTACTCTTAAATACAACTGGTTTGTTAATAATGCAATACTTAATTTAGTAATGAAAAATAAATCATTAACAAAGTATGAAAGTACAGTTATTAAGCACATTATAAATGTGGTTATAAATCAAGAATAGAGCATTTGTAGCTGCAGTTATAAACTGCTTACTAACGCTTATTAATGTAGAGTTAATGCTTAACAGATAATGAATTCACTATTTGCTAATGCTTTATAAATGGTTCATAGTGTGTAGTTATTATAAAGTGTTACCCAGAATTTTTATGTTTAGGTGAACAAACCCTTTAAAATTATTATCTAAAAAATTGTTTGCGCATTGAAGATCCAGTTTGGATTCTTTAAAGAAGCTTTCAGTGAACAGTTCTTAAAAGGTCAATGTGGTGAGTCAGGTGGGGCCGTGAGGGCGTACGAGGCGGGTGGCATGAGTGAGATAATCAGAAAAACCTGGACGCATCACCTGCCTCGAGTCTCAAGGAGAAGCCCTGGACCCTAAAAGAAGGAGATATGCCAGTGCTAGACGAGAGAGGACCAGACCCGGACATATTAGTGACTGTTGCTTTCAGTTTGACGGCAGACTCAGAGAGGAGCTGCAGTCTGTTTGTTTTTTTTAATTTGATATTAAATTATTTTAAACTGCGTCGGTTCTCCGCCTCCTTCTTCCGTTATTACAGTGGACAAAGCAAATGGCCTAACGCCAAACAATTGTTCACTTTGTCTAAAAAGCACGTTAATTAGCACTAAAAAGAATGTAACACAACAAAACCTGTGCACTGGAAATGTTTTGTGCAAGTTAAAGGTTGTTAATCTAACCACTAATTCCAAAACCTTTAATTTTAGGAGTGCAAAGGTGATATGAAAATGCGCACGTTAGCGTTTTTTATTTTATTTTTTTGTAACACTTTAAAATACTGTGCCACTGTTTCTTGGCATGCATTTGCCCAAACAATGTAAACTGAAGTCACTTTTAATTTTCATAGTGTTAAGCCCTGCTGAAAAATCCAACTTAAACCAGCCTAAGCTGGTTAGATGGTTTTAGCTGGTCGACCAGCCTGGTTTTAGCCATTTTCAGGCTGGTTTCCAGCCATTTCCAGCCTGGTCATAGCTGGTCAGGCTGGAAAATGACCAGCTAAAACCAACTTGATCAGCCTGGTTTAAGCTAGACATAGCTGGTTTTGGCTGGGCTCCCAGCTTGGCTAAGCTGGTCAAGCTGGTTTTAGCTGGTCATCTTCCAGCCTGACCAGCTAAGACCAGGCTGGAAATGGCTGGAAACCAGCCTGGAAATGGCCAAAACCCCTCTAAGACCAGGCTGGTCGACCAGCTAAAACCAGCCAACCATCCTAGGCTGGTTTAAGCTAAATTTTTCAGCAGGGAGGTTAGACCCTTCTCCTGTGCTGCATTCCAGACAAACCCAGAATTGGGAATTTCCTAATTGAAATATCCAGAATGCCAACTTGTAAACAGCAGATCAAAGAACGCTGTTATTTTATATCGCTTAACAGATGACAGCTAGTTCTGATTCAGTAAGATTAATGCAGAGTTACCTACTGTTAAACATACAAATGACCTTTTTTAAGTGTGTTTATAGTATAAAATGAGTGGGAACCCTACTAAAACAAAAAGTCTATTTCTGAGATGATATTAGCATTTTAGTGCAATATAAAATGTTGTTTTGGTTAGTAATCAGTTGTCATCAAAGAACAGCTAGCATATTCTTTTTGTTTTATAGCCAAAATAGGCACAATAACAAGAAATTTTATTAAAAAAAAATAAAATACTGACTGTAAAGATTAACCGGAACATTTTGAGGTTGAAGTGGGACATTTCACTCCTGAAATTCCCACCTCTGTGTCTGGAACCCAGCATTGCGTAGGAGCTAATTTAATTCCCAGTTCCTGTGATGCCAGTACAGAAGTTATAGGAACTATGGAAGACCAAAAAAGGCCTTGCATGTCTAATATGCAATAAAGTAATGGTATAATATGCGTATGACACCTGGAATAACCTTTTTCAGACACTTTGCTCATAACAATGCCACACCACTTTGTTAAATTTCCATTAAGCACTGTAAATTGGGGATTTTACTGTACATACACTTAAAAGTACATACAAAACCAGTCGCTGGGATAATACCTTTTCAAAAGGTATACTTTTGTACCCTAAATGTGCACATTGGTATCTTAAAAGTAAAATTCTGAGTGTACTGCACTGTTTTGCATGAAAAATGTATGTCATTTTCCATAACATAAGAATGGAAATTGGGATGTAGAAGATTCCAGGTCCATTATCCTGTTTGATAAATTGCTCAGTTAGTAACCATATGTGGATGCAAAACACTATTGTGAGCTCTTCTTACCGGCGTAATTTGTCTGTAAACTTGTCGAGCTCCTCCTGAGCTCGGCGCAGCTCTGTCTCCAGGTACTGCCTTGTAGAGTCGAACTCTCGCTCCAACAGCTCCAGCTTATGAGTGGTGTAAGAGAGACGTTTGCGCAGGTCCTCCTTCTGCTCCTGCAGAGAGCTGCAGACAGACCATCACATTCACTTCATATGACCAAAATACACCTCAATCTATCTTCATAGATCAGGCAGAGACTTTGGATCAATAATGGGAATGTGACAACAAAAACAACACGTTTGATTGAACATTTACTGAGAATGAATCTCAGCATATTATATTTTGCTTCGGCATAATCGATACCTGTCAAACAACAAGCCAGTCATATTTAGTGTAATCCGAACACACTCAACGGTGCTTTGATAAATCCTTCTCACTGACCTTTTTAATCCCCAACACTCATTTTCCCCGTTTCCCACATTGATCCATAGTCACATGACCAATTCCATGTAGAGAGACGGTCTATTTATAGATCAAGCACACAGGCGGGGATGGGGTGAGAGAGATGGATGGAACCAAACACAGCTTTTTATGGTACGCGGGAGAGCCGCTGAGGGCTGATAATGGTCTGGTATTGATGGACACATGTGTGGTGAACGTAAATGACTTTACTGGCTGCTGATAGAGCTGGCTCATTCAAGCACTCCATAAATCGCGCCTTATCAGACACGTGTCTGGACCACTGAGAACGCTACAAATCTGAGATGTTGTACTGATAATCGATGCACACGTGTATTTAAAAGTCAGCATACAGGCAAGATACCACATGCCACATGTGCAGCAGAACACACACAGATTCACAAACAAATGTCACTTGTGCTGTCACTACAAAATCATCATGGCGTTTAGTTAAACATTACGCCTGACAGCTGGATTCCACTTTTAAAATTGTACTATTCTATGGTGAAATCTATTATACACTACCTGACAAAAGTCTTGACATCTATCCCAGTTTTAGGAGCAACAAATAATAACTTGACTTCTAGTTGATCATTTGGTATCAGAAGTGGCTTATATGAAAGGCAAAGGCCTCTGGTTTACATTTATTTTATCCCAAAAAATATGAACATGCCATGATTTTTAATTATTTAATTAGGACAGTAAGGTCTGACTTTGCTTAGATAAAAGTCTTGTCACTTACAGAAATAATGTAAAGTATAGAATATAAATGTGTATGACTCCCATGAGCTTAAACGACTGCATCCATACATCTCTGCAATGACTCAAATACCTTATTAATAAAGTCATCTGGAATGACAAAGAAAGCGTTCTTGCAGGACTCCCAGAGTTCATCAAGATTCTTTGGATTCATCTTCATCTTCCTCCTCCATCTTACCCCAGTCATGCTCAATAATGTTCATGTCTGGTGACTGGGCTGACCAATCCTGGAGCAGCTTGACCTTCTTTGCTTTCAGGAACTTTGATGTGGAGGCTGAAGTATGAGGAGCGCTATCCTGGATGAAGAATTTGCCCTCTCCTGTGGTTTGTAATGTAATGGGCAGCACAAATGTCTTGATACCTCAGGCTGTTGATGTTGCAGATCTCTTGCACTCCCCCATACTGAATGTAACCCCAAACCATGATTTTTCCTTCACCAAACTTGACTGATTTCTAAGAATCCTGGGTCCATGCAGGTTCCAATAGGTCTTCTGCAGTATTTGTGATGATTGGGATGCAGTTTAAAATCTACCGTCTGCCACTTTTCCAAATGATCAACTAGGAGACAAGTTATTATTTGTTGCTCTTACAACTGAGATTGATGACAAGACTTTTGTCAAGTGGTGTATATAAATAAAATATATAAATTATAATAACACTTTTTATTAAATATGTTAAAATTAAGAGACTACTAGATTGCTATTTTTTTGTTATTTTTTTTTGCTTAATGTGTTTAAAATATTGTTTATTGGACATTTACTTTCACATGAATATGTAGGGGAGAATTAACCAGAATGAATATTCAAATTTCCTTGTCATCAGTTTCCAGCAAAAACAAGGTAGCATATGAATGAATGAATAAATTTAGTAAGACTGTTTAAATTATTTACTGAAAATATGGATGTCAGAACAGCCACAAACAGACAAGTGATTTTTACTTCAGTGAATTGTTTTGTAGTGTAATAAAAAACACACACAAACACATTACAACACTTTAAGTTACAACACTTTTAACTTATGGAGCCAGATCAGTCTCAAAAATAATCCATTTATGAAATAAAATTCATACATGCACAGCACAATTCATATTTACAAAATCCAGTTTGTAAACTCAAACACATTTCATAAGTACAACACACATTTTGTAAAGTAAAAACTAATATTTTAGCTAAATGAATTGGATTTGTCGGTCACACTTTACAATAAGGTTCATTAGTTAATGTTACTAATGCATTTACTAAACATGAAAACAATGAACAATACATTTACTACAGCATTTGTTCATGTTAGTTAACATTACTTAATGAAAATACAGTTGTTCATTGTTAGTTCATGTTAATTCACGGTGCATTAACTGATGTTAACAAGCATGAACTTGGATGTTAATAATGCATTAGTGAATGTTGAATTATGATTAATAAATGCTGTACAAGTGCTGTTCATGATTCGTTCATGTTAGTAAATGCATTAACTAATGAATCTTATTGTAAAGTGTTACCGATTTGTTTATATTATGAACGGGGTTTGAATTTACAAACTGGATTTGTATATTTATAATTCTTGTTCTGAATTTACGTGTTAGATATTTGTATTTTTGAATCATGTTTTGAATTTATGAATTGGATTTGTGTGTTTTTGAATCGTGTTTT